>BQKZ01002584.1:0-26217 GCA_036244855.1 Temnopleurus reevesii
ACCCATTATGAAATATTTTTCCTACGTACCTGAATAGAATAATTCCAGACTGTGCCATAGCATAAGGTAAGCCTAAGATACCACTTCCCAGAATGGCATTCATCAGGTTGAATACAGATAATCCAAATGATGTCTTTCCTGATCCAACTGTTTCGTCCCTTGCTGGTCCAATCACCTTAAATAACATCAAGATAAATTGACAGTTTGACATTATTTTCACAAATTTCTTGTAAAACTTTACATCCAGAAGAAATATTAAATAGAAGCCTATACGTAGGCCAACATAAATTTACTAAACTAATGTTGATAATGTCATAACAGTAAGATCATGAGACTAATATTCTAACCATCCAAGTAATAACATATACCAAAATATTATGACTTACCGTGTAAATATGGTTCTAGATTTTAGTTTTGACACATTTTTATCCCTTTCCTTTTGACCTGTTTTGTTGTTAAACATAGAGATCAGTTTTGGTAGAGATGGTGCATCAGATATTTAACTACATATACTTTATTAGTTGCAGACCATAATGCAGTTTTCAATAGATAATTGGAGCATATTCATAGTTTGTTTCAACAAAATCAACCAGGAAATGGCTTAATTATCGCAAAACAAAAATGAAGCTCTGCATCATTTTCTTCAACAGTACACCTCCTCACGTGCATAATGAATGCAGATTCAAACTCAACACACAATATCATCCAAAACTCCAGTCACCTTGCCCTTTGTCCGCTGGTGGTTTATAGGAATAACGCGGGTGGTTTAAAGTTTCAAACTAAAATAAGCCAGAATACGTGCAACAATATTCTCCTAATTCTGTACACATTCATATTTATGCACGTAAAGCAATTTACGGTTATATCAGCTCATTTCAGATCAATTTCTGCATCGTGACCATTACTAATTTATAATCTTCAATCATTTTTGCATGATTTCGGGGACATTTAAGATATTGTCACCCTCTTGCAGCGGAAAGGTACGGGTGCCATGGTGGACGATATCGCAGGATAGCGTCGATAATGACGTCTTGAGGTTGGGAAGGTGACTTTCGGTTTGGGAAGCTAATGTACGTGCACCGTCTATCATTTCTGAGAATTGACAATTTTTCTTCCATAAACACTCCATCGTGTAATTAACGATAAGAAACATTTGAAATAAAACAATCAACATGATTTTTCTATCTGAAGGATTACAAAATGGAATGCACATGCACGAATGTCCATAACCGAAGAGGGTAAAAAGCTAACTCATGTGAATTGTTGACAGTTAAAGCTACATAGTGGTATCTCACTATCTGTGGTAAATATTATTTACTGTCAAAGTGTCAATGGCAAAAATTAGGAAGACTATTCAGTATAAATTTAAAACAAATAATAACAATAGTCAGGTTAACCATATTCTGCGCATACATGATAATGTAAACTATGTGCACATATTAACATGAAATTGTTGAGTGCATATAATTGATTGTTTTAGGTTTGAACATCACCTATACATCAAGAAACACAACAAAAATTTATGATTATTTACTATATAGTCAATCATTAGCAATAGCAGGAACCCTAGCTACCCGGCTTGGGATCAGAGTCAATATTAAGTCAGATTTCATTTATCACGAGTCCCCTAGTGAATAAACTAGGGTGCAGATGTAGCTATGGATAGCTCCCTGGAATAGTTTTTGACATTTTTTGACATTGTCACTACTCCAGTGACAATGTCAAAAAATGTCAAAAACTATTCCAGGGAGCTATCCATAGCTAGTGCAGATGGCTAAGGTGAAGATCATAATCATAATGAAATAGCAAAAATCAGATTGTTTTTTTTTTTAATTCTTCATTCTGTCTAGGTAGGAGACCACGCCCTTTGCCATGCCCAGGGTATTCAAAGTTAGATTTCTTGGAAGCGAGATTTTCGTCGAGTTTGTTTATGCTTGCCTGAACTGTAGTTGAATTTGAAGGTAACAAAGATGTTCTCTCGCCGACCATGATGCCGTGGTATATTTGGTGATGTGATCGTGGTTCATTTGCATCTTCTATGTGGCCCACAACTAATCTAGATGATGACATTTTTGTATAACATTTGGTTAATGATGTCTTTGATGAGCTGAAGCCAGAGTTTGAGATGTTCCCTCACGCGCGCCTCCGATGTAAACATTGCAAAAAAATGAACGGGAGAGGGCCAGTGGATACTTACTGAAATTGAAAATGGCGTCACCCGGTGCAGGTAAATTCAAAATGTTTACTTTAATTGAGGACTTTTCAGTACTTTTTAAACTTATATCCACTCATTATTAATATCTAGACGATTTAGCCATGTCTAGATGAATTAGACTTGTTAAAAAATATAGAAATTACGCAATGGTTTTTATAAGGCCCTTTTAAAAAATTGTTTTCTGATTGTATGTGTCCACCGGTAGCTCTCCGTGCGCGTCCCCTTGTCCACCGGCGCTTGCTTCAGTCAAAAGTCCGCTGGCGCTGTTCCGAAGGCAGGGTGAGGGCTGAGGCTATGTTCAGATTCACTTGTAAATTCGGATCGTTTTTTTTCTCTTCATTTTTCTCGACATACATTGTCCGGCAAACCCGGAGAATAGCGACCAGGTGCGCGCAATGTATTCAACTTGTGTCCAATCCTATGGAAGCGTGCGGTAGTGCGTCGGTGATGATTTTTGCACCAGATTCGACCTACTAACATTTGGTAAAGTTGGCTCAAGTTTACACTTTTAACACCAAAGTCGATTACATTTTCAAAAGATTTCTTGAAATATTGAAGAAGGGTAAAGAAAATAACATTTAAAACCATTATTATGTTTATAAAATGTAATAAAAGTCGCTTTTGGACTTGTTTTGTGGATGGTTACCTGTGTGTATTTTGGACTTCTGCCGCCGATGTTTGCAATTTTTACATGGCGCGCGCACGCAATCTGGTCGCTATTCTCCGGGTCTGCCCATTGTCCAAGGGTTTAGAAAATATGTAACTGTCCCTATGTTTAATAACTTTTCTCAATCTTGTTTCTCTTTGTCTGTTTTTCAACAGATTTGGAAGCAACTCTTCTGAGTTTTGAAAGATTGGATCGTGCATCACCAGAGCTTTGGCCTGAGCAAAGTAAGTAAGATCAAGGCCCCAGTTGCTCAATAACATGACATCACTTTGCTGAAGCAAATACATTAAAAAAACCATAACATATATAAACATCAATATTATTCTCAGACCTCTAATTTTTCAATCGAGGAAACGTGCAATACAAGTATTTGATATGATGGTTTGACTAAAAACTTTCAAGGTACCAAATTAGTTAATAAATGTGGTGTCCCCAAATACACTGTTCAAGTATGTGGCAACTTAGCTCTTATTTAGATCCTTTTAGTGATTAGGCATTTTAGGCATTTTTATTCCTCCTTATTGATGTTTGATCTTTAATTCAATCAAGCAATTTATTATACAGTAAGGTCTTATTCAACAGGAAGTTTTTATTTTTCTTTTGATTTATAATTGTCTGTGTTTTTTTTCTTCTTTGGCAGTCCCTGGAGTTTCAAACTTTGCAGACATTAAAAGTGTAAGTATTTGAGACAGAAAAGTTGAAGAATGGAATGATGGTTTCATATTTTGATACAGTTTCTAGATCAGACATGGGACAACATCTAAGAGAGAAAAAAAAACACTTTAAAATAAATTGTGTTGCATTTTTGTCTTGTAATCTTTTACAGTAAATCATAAGAACCTATCAACATACAGATGGTTCTCTCTGATGCTATTGACTGTAATGGTACATTTTGAATTTGATCGCTTACAATATCGCTTACAATCTTTAGAAATTAAATCATCAGAAAGCAATTGTAAATCTTTTTTGTTTGTTTGTTTTTACTTGCAGCCATTCAACAATGCTAACTCACCACCATGGGAAGCTGATCTAGAACAGAATGATATTGATATGCTCAATGGTAAGGATATCACTCATAATAGTTATACTGTTTACAAATTGTTCTCACACTGGACCCTTCAATACCCCATTATTGCAGTTACCTGAGATTATTCGATTCAGGTACAATATATGCATGGGTCATCTTTTCCCACTCCTTTGAGAGTAGGGAATATAAATACATGTAGTTATAAAGGGATATAAAGGTTGCCCAGGTAGATATGTGAATTTACATGGTATTTTCGTGTTTAAAATAATTAATGATGGTTTTGAATTTTGGAGGTCCGATACTTTTTATTAGTGTACTAATAAGAATACAATTTTAGACTGTCATCTCTGTAATCTCTGGTAGTACAGCTGTAAGTGTAGACTATGATTTAGAGGAGCGGTTTCGATGGTTTTTCAAATTTATTCAGACAGCAAATATTGTAATATAGGGTTGAAGATAAGCTCTTTGAATAGGAAACGTTTATCATGAGCAGTTAGGATATTATGAACTACATATATTTCTTTTCATCCTACTTTAGAACTTGGCAGCTTAACAACAGCTAACTTGATGGAGAAAGTGAAGGGTCTACAGAATCTAGCCTACCAGCTAGGTTTAGAAGAATGTAAGTGTACTTTTAAGTGATCCAACACTAAAAAAAAGCTATCAATATCCAGTGTGATTGTAGTTTGGTTACAGCTTGAAACTTGAATCATCATCTGTTGATTGGTTAATCTGATTTGAGATTGGTTGGCTGGGAGAAATTCTCAACTGCAAGATCCTAAGTATGACCTAAATAATGTACATAAACCAAGCTGTGAAATATCAGGCTTTAAAAATAACGTTTACTCCTCCAAAAAGCTACAATTCAAAATATGACCTACATGGGAACACAGAACAGGATTGAAGCGCCTGTGGTACACTTTATTCAATTTTTATAGATACCTTGGTCATGCCTTTATAACTTTTTTTCCTTTTTGCATTCACTGTTATTTTTACATCTGAATGCAATAACATTGATCAGATGGCTTGATTGGATCATTTTTAAATACCTAAATGATGTTCGACAATGTCATTAATTGTTACATTTCCCCAAAAATGTGTTTACAATGGTTGTATACTCTTCCCGAGTTTTATGAAATAACAGCTGTAAAGAATTAAAGGAGCCAAAGATGTGATTATGGTGTCTAGAGGTGATAGCTTGTAATTTTCTTGGGTGCTTATTAGTTGTGATATAATATACATCTAATATTTTTACTCTAAATTCGTTATTTTTCTTATGGTCATGTTTGTTTTCCTTTCTCTAGCTCGAGAGATGACAAGAGGAAAATTCCTGGATGTTTTATCAGGGAGCAACAAGAACAAGAAGAAATGACATCTCAACAAATCTTACCAAACAACAGAAGAGACTTTAAGTACTTCACTATATGGTCAACTCTGCCTAACTTGGATCCTGTATTTTTCACCTGTTTTTATTCAAAATTTCTCCAAAATCGGACAGAATTTGTGTGGTCCCCAGACATTAAATTTTGGCAGAGTTACCTATATGATGAAGGTATGCGGTGAATTGACTGATAGTCTTGAAGACCTATCTGATGTTTGAACTCTTCAAATAGCTCTTGGGACATACATCTTCACGTTGTTGTGAATGATCAAAACGGATTATTGTGAGCTGTCCATGCCAAGGCTAGAGAAATGAAGCTGAACTTCCCTTGTTTACTGGACCCACTTAATAAGTCACTGTTGTTGGTATTCTTGGTTCAATTTTCGATGATGAAATCCTGCACACTCATTATACACATGGTGGCCCTCATTCTGATACGTGTATAGAGGTTTCATGAACCCATGTATACAGTAAGTGACTGTCATCCGAATCCCATTTTAATTTTTTTTCAATAATGAAGTGGGTAAATTGTATAGTGCGTATATCCAATCTGCAGAGTGCTTTAGGTACTATAAAAAAAATTAAAAACAAAGATAAATAAAAAAATAAGTAAAAAAAAAATAAAAAAAAAAAAATAAAAAAAAAAAAAAAACTAAAATAAAATAATAAAAAAATATTTAATAAAACAACAATTTAGAAAACGGGGCTGTCAATAGAGTTTTCCATTCATAACTTGTCACTATAAACTACTAAGATTATTAGACAATAGAGACCTCAGAAAACATAGCAGCTAATTGATGGATGTTCATTGTACACTAAAGAAATTACAGTAAAATGTTTGTAATTGTATATTTTTACTCTTTAATACACATAAATATAAATTTGATGAAGTAATATAAATTCATAAGAACAAAATAATGTAAAATATTTCAAGAAGATATTATTAAACCTTTGTAAATAAAGCTTATTTCTACATGTGTACAACCTTTTTGCATAAGTGCGCATCCTGAATGAGTAATTGTGGTATATAGTTTATAAGTAGAAATTAGAGAATGAAAATTTGTCTATAGGCCTGTGCATAAACATAACAAGAAATCATATACGTCAGCACTAATACATGTACAACAAATATTGGGCCAAGTTCACTCTATGCCCGCAATCAACTTGATGTTGGAGGGTTTTTCTTGATAAATTTAATTTCTTCTAAATTGCTAGGCTAACCAGCAACATTTGGCATGATAAAATCAGTATTTACTGCAAATGATAGCATGTATTTGTATTTGAGCAAAACATCTTTTAGTGAAAGATTATCTACAATGGCCACCAAGGGAAATAGAAAAAGTGGTCACAGTAGACAAGTGACCTCTACAGATGGATGTCTGCTAAAACAGATTTGACTGTACATAAATTAACATAAGACTTGACCTAGTCTTCCTTAAACCAAAGCAGACATTATTAACAACCGTCAACTGGTTATCATTTCTGGTTACTATATCAACAAAGAGAACATGGTTCAGTTGTTCTAAAGGTCATTCTTAAATTTAAGAATGACTTGGTAGAAATCCTACCAAGCAAAATATTAAACTAGGCATTTTTTGCTATGCTATTTTTTGTAAAAGTGTCAAAATCTGTCAAAAAGGAGCAAGACGCTGGCAGATGTTGATTATAATTAATTCTAATTTGATGCAAAACTCCCTGAATGTATATTTCAGAGAAAAAACAACCATTTAAGACAATTATTGAGAGTATTTCATAAAAAAACTAACCTACTTCAGATGACAAGTAAATTTGGAGTCAAATTTTTCATTAAAGTTCTATAGCAATGGTGTACCTCCTTGAAAAAATAATGAAAACTACCTAACATACTATACAAGCATCTTTCCCATCGTACTGAAATAATTATTGCCTTCTGCCAAGTTGCAGCTCCCAATGATGTGCACTTGTTCAAACATTCTGAATAACTCCTGACAAATTTGAAAATTTTATAAATATATACATCTGATAATACAGTACTGATTCATACAAGTATTGTATACCAACCAACTCTCATGCATTTTGCTTGGAAGATCTCACACATATCGACTGAAAATCATTGGCAGTGCTGATTGTCTGTACAAGTTATTTTGCATATATCATTAGTGGTCCACTTTGTGACATCTTTGATGTCTCAGTTACATAGTTAATCCTCAATTTTATGGCAACTTGGGCCAGTTGAAGATGTTAATAATGTGTCTATTGGGGTGTTGCTCAAAATCAACTGCAACTTTGCAAATTGAAACACGTATTTTCATTCGCGCATGGTGCGCGCATTTAACAAGACACGCATGAAACTGTGGTTTTGATAGGCGATCAATTGCAACTTTTGAACAACACCCCCTATGTGTCTATTGCCTGGGGCCTGAATTATGAAAAAATTGCACCCTTAAAATCAGTGTACAATCTCATTCCACTGTAAAGTATTTTCACAAAGCCCAATAGAATAAAGTGGGTTAACTATGCAACTGGGAAGCCAAAATGTTAAAAGTGGATCCCTCATCTACAATACAGTTATCTTCAAAGATTTCAAGACTGTGGAAATTGCATTAGATTTAATAGCATTACATCAACCATCATGAAAAATCTACAAAATTCTTAGACCATTTACTTTTAAGACAAAAACAAGGAATTGGAGGGTATTGATGTCCAAACATTTTAACAAGGAAAATCTCATGCAACCACCCAATAGAATCCAAGTCGTGTATTCTGCAAACACTGAACCAAATTTACAAAGTTTCTTTAGTGCTATCTACTAGTTAAAGTAACTACATGTACACTATTAAACAACGCTAGAGATTGTTTTACCTCACTATGGGCTCACCTGTCAGGATATATAGTGAAGAGGAAAAAAATGAAGTAACTGAAGTCTTTCATGTGTGATAATGCCTACAGAGTTTTTTAACATGAAGACAATTTCATTTAGGTTATTTCCAAAAATACATCACCTCAAACAAAAACTTCTATACCTATTTGATCATGGTCTCTGACTTTCGATTAATGTATAAGATGATGCCCACACATATTGACAGCTCCTTGTGAGCTAGCTGTGCTACTTCATGTAGTCTTTCCATCAGGCCATTGTTACTCCCAGGCATAATTGGGTCTATGTTTGCAGAAGACAATTCTTGTGAAATGGGGTCAAAGAAAGTTACCTTCGTAAACAATAAATAACAAAATTCACATACACATACACTGTACAATACTATTTTTTTTTCTACAAGGAAAACCCTGCTCTCAAGGAACATTTAGCTTTAAAGGGGAACTTTTATGACACTCTGTATCATTATATATATCTTTACATAATAATTCCATTTTCCTGAATAAAATACGCCTCTTATCATTTAAAAAAATATATTTTCCATCAACATTTTCATCTGGGTCAGAAAGCTATGCCCCGCCTCCGAGAAATACCCCCTCTACGGCACATCTATTGGCAGAAGGGGTCTGTGACGTCATATCCAGTCTTGCATCAAAACCACGGACTTAAACATGTAGGATTGTGCCCCTAATATTTCACCTTCTTGTTCAATATCCTCGGCGAAATCCGAGTCAGGACATGAATAAATGTCTTCCTCAATTTCTGAAGAATCCACCACGTTCCGCATATGAACATATCGCGGGTATAATTGGCGCCAAACAATATCATAAATGCATAGAATGACACACGCAAACGCAGGTTCTTGCTCAGTAATGTCTGTATATGACGTCATGATGATTGACAGATCAATGTCGCAACCCACCGGATCTGTGCGGTCCGTTTTTGAGGGGCGTTCCAAACAACCATAACATTTCTTGATTTTTCACCTCTATGAAATAAAAAGAGATGAAAAAGGTGATGGACATGGATGCATATTGAAAAGATTAATCAGAAAAAATTAATATACAGTGTCATAAAAGTTCCACTTTAAGTCCCGCAACGCAACTTATTACAATAAGAACTTAAAGGTAAAAACAAATCTCAATATGTAATCACAGTTAGTTACATTAATGAAAGACAAAATCACCAAATACAGATGTACTGTAATTATCCTTACTGTTTAACATTTCTGATTATGTGGTTTGTAAATGATATACCACTTAATTAAACAATCATCAACAGTACTTTGCATAGAACTCTAAAACTCTTAATTTGATAAATTGAGTTGGTAAAATAATGATGAAAATAGATCATATGAAAAAACACACAAATCATTGGAGGAAATGGTAACTGCTAAACCAACATTCACTGCAAAGCACATCAGTTCCATAAATCAGATTATATGGGAAATTCAATTTTTTTTGTACGACCAATAGAAATTTTCTCAAAATAGACTATACTATTGCGAGGGCATTGCACCTAGGTTAAAAATCAGAATGAATGAGGGAAAACTATATTTCAGGAAGGTCCAATGTGTAGGGGGTTGCATATACCCAATTTATGACATTGCCCATACATTTCCATATAAGTCTACATGAGTTGTTCAACCAAATTAATTCCTGAATGAAAATATTTCAATTTTTTCCAAGCAGTTTCTTTCAATGTTTAACACACAATTCCTCAGGTATCCCACCTGCAACAGGAATAAAAATCAATATATAACAATAAAAAATAATCTGATAGAGTCCTCTGTACTAGTATGGGATCCAAATAGACAAGAGAAGAGTTGATTTGTTTCAATGTAAATAAGCCCTTTGTTGATAATCAGCATACAATCGGTGTCAACATACTGTTGTGTGGCATGCATGACCTACCTCATACTTTGCGCCATTTCCCAGTCACAGACTTCAATGAGTTATAATTATAATCCTCAAAAGTTCAGTGTTCAATTTTTTAGAACTCACTGTTTTGAAACTAGCACTTTTAACATGCTGACTAAAGCAGAGCTGGAATTGAATTCTACCCACTTCAGTCTCTGATTTCATTGCATACATCATACAATGCTCTGTTATTTAGAACCAGTGTCCCAGTCAACATGTCGATCAAAGCGATGCTAGAAATGATTTCAGCCCATTCCATTTTATAGCAAGCATGATGTTCACTATATTTGGTAAAGACCAGTATCTCGGATGAGAGGTAAATGGTTTCTTATCTCCACTTTGCTTGACTATAGTAAGATAGAATCAGAGGATGTAGACAACGAGGACTGAAATGGCCGATCCTGCAGCCAGTCCAACGACGAGGAAGAATGCCATCATATTACCTGCTGTCTCCTGATGCTCAGGCTGGACAAACCTAGGAGTTAAAAAGTAAAGATGATTTACTGTAATAGTAAATTAATAGAACATTCAGTGTAAATAATCAATGCAGTTACACATATTCAATTGACCTTCAACATCTCATGTTAATTTACCTACCATGCATTTTCTGTTTAACCAGGCGGTCTGGGCTCCACAACATAAACGTTTGTTAATAATTACTGATTTGAAAGAGCAATTCTGATTGGTTACTGGTCAGCGTATTGAACAAAATGCACATGCAACAAATATATTGATTGGCAATTTCATTAGCCATTAATCACAAACCTTGTCTCACAGGGCCCTGAATATCGATGCAAAATTGAAGATAGTATCATAAATCATTCAGCCATTTTCACATATTTTGACATTTGCCCTTTCACATTTTCTTTGCATATGAAGCTGATTAAGCTAACCAACTTTCATGCAAATTTATAGATCTAAATTTGAATCTGCCCATTTTTCTCCATTTGAAGCTGGCTGTAGATACATGTATGTTTATTTTGTGATAGGTGATGAGCTGACAAACAAAAGATATGTAAGTCAACTACAACCCATTTAGAATGGTAAGAGTGCTGGAGGTCTACTTACTTAGGACCATACATCATACAGAGTGAGCCCAGGTACCCATTGGAGAATGCAAAGAAGAACATGAAGACAATTGGATAAGCATCATGAGTGAAGACCACACTGGAGTTTCTTATATGAGGGCTGACGTTACACAGAGCAAAGAGAGGGAAGAAACCTAATCGGAGGATCACCAGGATACTCACTATACCCATATGCTTCTGGCTTGGCTGGAAATGGAAATCAAATCAAGATGTATGAAACTTGATTAATGCATGGAAATAATTCCATTTACAGTGAAATCTTGGTATAAAACATGTACAAAAACACTAGAAGCTCTTGTAGCCTTCAAGCTGTACCTGAGGTGTTTCATTAGCAATTGTCAAAAAATAGCAAGCACTGGAAACGTTTAAGTAATTCTCAATTATGATTGGCAGAAATGCAGAGGTTCTAACTGTCGTCACTGCCACAAAAGGACACATTTTCAGTGCTTACAATGTTCTTGGGGCACCCCCAAGGTCAATGACTCTACAGTGTTCACACTGACCACATGTTCTCATCAGAGTATACACTTCTCTTGTCCTTTCTTATTTTTACTGTAATCATATTCAAATACTAGTAATATCATTAAATATGAAATCATACCATGTTTTGCTCTATTTGACAGACCTATGTAATCAATCAGTGATTCTGACATTACAAATTTCATTCAATAATTGTGATATAGTGTGTAACAACTAACCTTTTGTAAAAAGGACATTGCTCTTCCAAAATAATCCATGGTATTGAATAGCAGGAAACAGAAGACTGGGGTGAAGTACATTTCTATGACAAAAAATATAACATGATTCAATCAATTTTTTTTTTTTTTTTTTTTTTTTTTTTTTTTATTATCATCCACCACTCACAGTTGAATGCTTGCACATTTGAGCACAGAGTAAATAGTTATGCTCCATTCACTGCTTTTTAAACACCTATTTTGCATTTGTAAAGCCAGCACTTTCTGAGTCAAGAGATGGCTGATTTCAACTTATGATGAACATATATCAAATATATACAATCTTGTAACAATTATTCAAACTGTTGGGAAATGGATGGTCTGATATGAAAATGGGAAGAAAAGAGAACCATGCTAAGTAATTGTATTACAAATTAGTCAATGTAATAAGATGCTACAAAATACTTGGCAAAAGAATACACAATAAAAGATTTGAAAGATTACTGTCAGAGATTTTTATAATAAAGATGTATGAAATGAATGACATATCTGGAAAGATCCTCCCAAATTATCTAATGGCAGGTTTTGTGGATTAGTATAGATTTCAAGTTGATTTGAATTAAAAAATATATTCATTAAGTGATAGAAGTAACTGACCTGTCCATTCAGTTGGATGCATAGATTGTATCTGTGAGATGACTCCTGGGAAGTTACCTAACGTCACTGTAAACGTTAAAAATACCATCACTCCTGGAACCCATATCTGCAAATAGAATTAAAGACATTCTAAGTAACCTAATTCAATTCTTGATTACTAATCACTTTTGTCATTCCAATCATACTCCCTGACAATTTTACATTGATCACTATAAAGATTGTGTTTTCATCAAAATTTCTTTCTACCGAGTAAATAAACTTCTTCCAGGAGCAAACAAAAATGTTTACACTTGGACAAGAAGTTGATGAACAAAATTTTTCAAAAAAGTGCCATTGTGTCACTGCAACTTCACCATCAATACTCACAATTTTCTACATTGAAATACTATTACTACAGACAATAACATCCCTTATAAAAACAAACTTATTCATGCAGGTCCCAACATCAGTATTCCCTTGTAAATTGTTTTAATAACAAATTATTGCATTTGAATCATGACTCTTCTTAGATGTTTACATTTATTAAATTTAATAATAACATTCTCATTTAATATATTCATATTCTACTGACAATTAAGTGAAAGTAATAAAGTTCTCCCATAAAACACAAGTCTGAAATAAATTCATCATTTCTAACAAACATTCTTGCATGTAAAGGCACAAAATTTGACCTACAGTTGTAACCTCATGGGAATTCAATAGAAAGTATAAAGCTGACAAACCTGCTTGAGTATTTTCCAAAATGGTGGTGGGGGTGTCTTTTTCACTTCAAAGCTACTGTTAAAAGAGGACGAGACGTCTACTAATCCTGTCTTGGGAGCAGCTGTGCACATAAATGAAAAAACGCATGAAAAAAATGTTATTATTTATCTATCGGTATATACATTAAAAAAACTGACCAGCAGGTGACACTGAGAGGATCAGTGTACAATAAAAATATAACAGTATAGATTAAAAACAAACCAAATTCATTGTAAATTCTATAAAACCAAGTTTGTGTAGATCAAGGAATAATGATTTTTTTAATTTGTGACAATAGTTACAGTTACATGAATGCTTTTAAAATTACACTTGCTCAAAGCATGTAACAAACTTCCCGGTAGACCCATTGTTTTACTAAGAGCTATGATTATCTGGGTCCTATTCAACTGACTCCTATTATTATACTTACCTTGTTTATTGAGATAGAACTCAGCAAATTTATTCCTTGGTAGAGCGAGGTATGCAACGTATGTGATTAGAATGCAGACAACAGAGATGAGGAAGTACACAAACCCTACAAGAGAGTAGTCATTCAGAGCTGAGGAGGAAATAATGAGAAATAAATCAGTCAGTTTCAGCGATTATATAAAACATATTATCGCAAATATGAAAACTAGATTGAATTGAAATACATAGCACAACTGTAAGGGAATGTGATAAGGGTATGGACAAGAGTTCAAAATCTGAAACACTTCCGAAAGAAATCCTAGACTCCTCGAGCAAATACGATCTCGATATTCTTCAGTCTATCACGTCTCAAAAATATGCATGTAACATTGATTTTGATTGGACAGTAACACTTTAAAACTTTCTAATAGGTGTCCTCATATTTTTTTAGAACCAAACCTCAAGTGAAGTTCTGAAGAGTTGTTGGTATGATTTATACTTAAACATTAAAAAAGGTAGATGGCTGCCAAACTTTCTGAATTCCTTCTCCGCCTCATGTACTTTTGTGAACCTTCTTCCAATTGATAGTAAAAACATCAAAGGTGAATGATTCTGGAAAAATAATTGATTTGGTGTACATAATAACCCATATTTTTAGTAACTCCATATCAAGTGAAAGAAACAAATATTGAACCTTTATGTTGGCAGGTATGCATATAAAACACAAAAGAAGAAGTATATTTACTTGCAAGACATATGATGGAAACCAAAGCAGGAACAATGCCACCAAAGCCTTGTCCAGCCATCAAGGCTTGGGTGTACTTCTTAGGGAGTAAACCAGCAAGACCAAACACACTCCCTTGGAATATGGCACTGAAACCTAGGAAGAAAAGAATAAGAAAAAAACATTTGTGATAAATTTTGCACAAAGAAAATGAACAATATAAACACTCTCTGGTAGTGTAAAATAACAATGTTGATACAAACAAAACAAATAAGTATTATGATAAAATGAGGGATATACAAGTATTTTTCTTTCTTATAGAGTATCTGATGCCAAGAATAATAATTTGCCAGTTGAAAATTCTAAAGACTAGATCAAATCGGGACATGCATTCAAAGAAGTTGTGCACATTCAAAAAGCCACGCAGAGCCTATGTCAGATTTAGGGGGTGTTGTTTAAAAGTTGCAATTGATCGCAAGTAGCACTTGATCAGAACGTACCAAACAAAATAATTGTTTCATATGTGTCTTGTTAGAAGCGTATATCATGTGCAAATGAAAATGCGTGTTACAATTTGCAACTGATTTGCAATCGATTTGCGATCAATCTCAAGTGCATATACTATCAATGTTATTGATGAAACCAAGTTTAAAGGTACACTAT
Organism: Temnopleurus reevesii; assembly: GCA_036244855.1. Lineage (NCBI taxonomy): Eukaryota > Metazoa > Echinodermata > Echinoidea > Temnopleuroida > Temnopleuridae > Temnopleurus > Temnopleurus reevesii. The sequence continues at coordinate 15,019 of BQKZ01002584.1, forward strand.
TATGAAAATACAAGTTGATCTGTATTGATGTATTTTACCATTATCAATACCCTTTTCAGTGAAAGAGGTTCCAAATGTGTTTCATATATTTTATAATATTTTATTTTCATTTTTGTGTTGGCTTAGTAGGGAACGCCCCTAAAATTTCTTTCAAATGTCAATCCTGTTGCAGGGATTTCAATTCAGGTGATTGCACATTCCAATTCCCTTTCATTGATCCACATATTTCCTTTTGTTATTTACAGAACCAGCTCTGAACATGATCTAGAAAGGTGAACAAACTTGACTCTTGTGATGTCACAACAGGATTGACATTTGAAAGAAATTTTTAGGGGCGTTCCCAACTAAGCCAACATAAAAATGAAAAAAAAAAATATTATAAAATATATGAAACACATTTGGGCCCTCTTTCACTGCAAAGGGTATTGATAATGGTATAATACATCAATACAGATCAAATTGTATTTTCATAATAGTGGACCTTTAAAATAAAAACTGGTTTACTTCATTGATTTCTTTTAATTATTCATTCATTTAATATTTTGCAAGAAAAGAAAAAACAGGACATTTACAGAACAAACATAAACATAGCAAAAAGAGCGAGAAATAGGGAAACAGAGAGAAATGACTGGAGTAAAGTTTAAGGGGCTTAAACTTTACTTTATTCCAGGCATAAACTGTTGTCATTGAAGTTGCATCGAATCATCATTATACTGTTTCAACATGATGATGATTTGATGCAACTTCCATAAGAATGTATGGAAAAGGTTTATAGCATAACCCACAGGTCTTCCTACAACGTCAACCTCTCAACATCACACAGGTGAAAGCAATAGAAAATTGGCAACAAAGATTGTGCGATGTACTTACAGTTGATGACGATAACACTGGCAAGAGTAATCCAGAAAAATTGGAGCTCCCCTGAAATACATAATAAGCAGTAGACACAGTGAATATGTATTTCTTTTCAAGCTGAATCACAAACATCTCATTCATTTGGTTGTAGACGAAATATCTAGAAATAACGTCTCATCAATATTTAGGGACACTGTACATTTACATTTAATATACAACACAAACTAATTTATCTGGTACTTCAATTCAAAGAGGATTGATGGGGCAATCAATTAATGATGGTTCAATATTCATCTTTGTAGATCTAACATGAAGTACAGTGGAACCTCGTTATAAAGAGGTTGGATATAGCAAGATACCTGTTATAACAAAATGATTTTATTGGCCCCGGCTTTCTATAGTTCTTTGGGGTTTTTTTTTTACCCTGATATAGTGAGGAACCTGATATAACGAGGTAGATTTCATGGTCTCGAGGATCTTGTTATATAAAGAGGTTTCACTGTATCATTTACCAAATAAGAGTATTTATTTCAAGTATATGTATACAACAATAGTACTCACAATCACTGGTATCTACTCTGGTGAGTACTGTGGTAAGAATAAATATAATCAGCATTCCAGTCAGAGATGTTATCATTCGGATTTTAAGAGTTATTCTGAAACAAATCAAAGTGAAATAAGATCAAATTAACAAGATAATCTATACAGCAGTCCACATAATATATTCAGCCCTAGACTAATTCAATTCAGAATGTAAAGATATTCAAGATGCAGAAGTAAAACCTAAAAACAAAACTACCATTCAATTTGAATTTTAAGTACTTTAACTATATCTATGAATTTAGTATTGTTAAATGGTTACTACTACAGTAAATGGGAACAGAAAGAGGAAACTGTTATTTATTTTTTATCATCAATTAGATTAAGGGTCAGGGTTTCTGAAAAGAAGAACTTCCACTTTTTCACATGGTAATACCCCATTACTATATTGATTGAAAAGTTATGTCCACCCTGGTAGAGCTATTGTTAATTTGACACTGCAAAAAGGTATCAAGCATTGGTTTAAGCTTGTTTTCTAAAATTGTAGCATATAATTTTTATAATCACTTCCTTCAAGCTCATACTGGAGACCTAACATGCAACATTAAACAATCAAGATATCATTTTTTCTCCAATAAATTCAAATTAGATCATATTCATTTACATAGTTCCTAAATAAAAGAAGTGTAGAATAGTGAATGTGGTAATAAACATCTGCACTAAACAACAATCTGCCATCATCATCATCATCATAAGAACTCACTTGTGTTTAATAGCTGTATTTACAAGTTGTAAGATGACATTAGGTACTTGAGCTGCTATTGAGAAGTATGATTCATACATGTCTTCAAGACTAGACTTGGGTGGTTCTGGTTTGGGTGAGGGCATTGGATCTGCAGTCCCGACAATGTATTGAAATGTATTGTTGGGATCTGATGTGTTGGTATCAGGAACAGTGAACTTGAAATCAAAATACTGCAGGCAGGAAACAAAAAAGGGGTTCAAAAGTATGGATAAATAGTTAAGTTTAAGCTGTCATACAATTAGGAATATCAAGTAAATCTGATATACAAACACATTACTCCTGTCAAAGAAAATACGCTCAATGTGTGATAAGAATTATGAATCACAAACAGAATGAGGAACTTTACTCTTCTTGATTTAATTCTACGATCTAAAAGACTGGTCTTTATCTCCACGTGTACCAACATGTGTTTGAACAACAATGATTGACTTTCTTGTTTGCTTAGATACAAACATAAATGCAGTAAGAATAAACTTGGCTACAACACAATATATTCAATTTAGCAAGTGTTTAAACAATATGTAGGACCATCATGTCCAAACATATTGCTCAATAAATTGACATAATTTTCAACCCAAGGCTGCACATGTGACAAAGATAAGGAGATATGAAAAAGTTAACCTTTGACCATAATTTATGTACAATGCAATTTAATAGTGTGTTGGATAAATACAGTAATTACACTTATAAAATATTGCTGAAGGCATAATTTCAATATGGTCAGCCTGATAGTTTGTTGTAATCAGGGTAGGTACTGAGAAGTAGAAAATATGTATTTCCCAAAGTCCATGGTCAACCTGATAATAACCAGTTCACATCTAAACAAAAAGTGACCTATTCCAGTTCTTAGACAAACAAGTTTCCTCCAAAGCTTCCTGAGACAATGGCAGTCAAAAAAATCAATTACATGCTTGGGTTGAGGGGCATGCATAGTTCATGCATGAATCTACCCAATGTATAATTATATTCTGTAGACATTGTAGTATAATCTTTACTTAAATGTACAGTATATCTTTCTAGCATATTTCGAGAAAGAAACACCTAACTTCTTTCTTTTACCATCCAGTTTTACAGGGTGTTTTCCCCACTATTATATAAACATAAGGAATATTCTTTCAGTGTAACAACTGCTGAAGAGGGGGTTTCTAGAAACTCATTTTGGCAGACAAATTTCTTCGCATTTTTTTTTATTTGATTGCTTTATAATATCATTAGCCCTTCATATTATTTTTCTGGGAACAACTCTTTTAAAAGAGTTATCCTACTTTAACAAAGGAGGCATAATCCATTCTGTGTAATTTTTTCAATGCTTTATATTTAGAGGAAAAAATATGAAGCAAGTAAATACCAAAGGTGTGTTTATATTGTTGGTGTATGATCTATAATACATATACCTAAATTGAGAAAGCGTTTTTTCAGTGTTCTTGAAGGTAAATTAAATACTGAATATACTCACATTCTGAGCAGTGATGAACATATTCCATGGCAGGACAGAGCACATACCAAATGTGTAGAACACAATATAAACAAACAAATACCTGTATGAGAGAGAATGTAGTAGAGTGGTAGAAAAAAATAGTAGAAATACATGTTCAAAAGGCCCCAATATTACTTAAAACTGCCATTTTTTTAAAGAAATATTTGATAATTCACTGGCATTGACATTCAGTCTCTGCAAAAACACTGCACATTCATGATTTAAGTTTAAAGATTGTTTTGATTTGGGGGTCCTCACAATATTTTATTGGGTTTTGTACTTGAAATTTGGCCCATTGACTCTAAATATTTCAGGGTGGAATAATACAGGAACCAATTATATACTTCATAACAGGAACCTACTAAGATTAATGCACGAATTGGCATACATTCAGAGAGAGCATGGCATCACTTATTCAGCAAATCCAAATGGAACAAACTTGAGGGAATGTCATCAAAGAAAGAAACTCACGAAATTCACTATTTCAGCAAACTAAGGGACAAGATTTTAAATGGATTGGTACATTATAATACACATTGTCTATTTGTTTGATTTCTTCTGCAAAAGCGATTTTTCAAACTTTCTCACTTCCTAATTGAAGAGAGTTGATCAGTTGTCTCACGATGTGCAAACGTAGAACGTTTCTCAATTCCCTCAATTTCTTTACAACACATGCATAACACATCATCAATAAGAGGCATTACATAGAAGAATTATTTACATCAAAATGAAGGTCAATATCTTAAAAACATATGATGCATCAATTTGAATAGCACTGTCCAAAAGTATGATGATTTCCAGCCAATTTTGATGGGGTCAACAATATCCTTTTCAAATGTTGTTCCCAAATGTTAGTATAAAAGAAGATTCATTGGTCGCTTAGATGAATGACAAGGGGGCTTGGAGTTTTCTCATCTTACAAAAGTTGCTTTCAAACGAGAAAAAATCATCAGTCCGCATGATTGCATGTGACCATTTCCATTAAAAAATGGAATTTTCAACAGCAGAATTTCAAAATCATAAAATTCTATCAAGAAGGATTTAAGAATCCTTGTGGATGACATTTTCATAAGGAATATTCAATATCAATTTGTTTGATGAACTTTACGAGTCATTGCTATTTAAACCATGGGCTAATTCGTTTACTATTTTCAGAAAAAAATTAAACCCCCATCAAACTTTGGAATGATCACATCAAGGGTTCCCAACAAACATTTTTGAGGATAATTTGAATGGGAATACGCTCGGTTTCCTTGTAGTCGTAAAAAGGTTTCTATCAAATGAGAACTAATTACCTGTCTGCTTAGAAGATTATTTTGAGATATTTAATTCTCAATATCCTTGAGAAAGTTAAGGATATTGTTGATTCTATTTTAAGGGGGACATCCAACATTATACACTCCAAATCTACAAAGGTGATATTAAACTAGTTTTTTTGTAAAAAAAAAGCATCCAAACCTGTCCTTTGGTGGGCTACCTTCTTGCCCGACATCACTTGCCCTTCTTGCAGATTTCACCTCTACGTCTGAGTTTGCATGATATCCCCTCCCTTCACCTAACAGAGCAGATGTCTCTGATACCGAGCTGTCGAGACTGTGTGTCAAATAACAATAGTTGAGGTCATAAGATATTATTAAGACATCAAGTGGTTTTAGGTGTGTTGCTAAAAAAATTGTAAATAAACTTAAGTTGCCAATTAAAAATTTACTAGACACTTGAAACAATGATTTTTGATTGACACAGGTACTTAATGATCACCAGCAACTGCAACTGGAAGATGTTTCACCGAATCATTCTTAAAGTAATGACTTTTAAGAAAGACTGGAGTACGTTAACAAGGGTAAATGCATAAGATTCTTGATCATTCATCACGAGAATTTATATAAGTCGTGCGTAAAGTCGTTCTTGAAGTCTTTCTCACATTGTGTAACTTGATGAAACACCGCCCTGGTCAGAACTTTTTACAAACATCCCTGAAAACCAAATCCTCTAATCTTGAAGACCAAATCCTCGAATCCTTATTACATGTACCATGAAATGACCATGACCTACACTGTAGGTGGTGTTTTGCCAAGATAATGATTCTTATCAGTATGTGTGCATAATGATTGATAATATTACGCATGTTCCTCACAACAACTAATGCCAGTCGTTCTCAAAGTCATTCTTAGCGGCTTTCTTATCTTGGTGAAAGACCGCCCTAGAACCTAAAGTCGAGGACTCTCCTGGAGACAAGCAAGATGATCAACTCACTGAATCCCAGGAATAAACTGTTGTCATTGAAGTTGCATCGAATCATCATTATACTGTTTAAACATGGTGATGATTTGATGATTTGATGCAACTTCCATAAGAATGGAATTGAATTGGTTTGTACATGTACACTTGTAAAAATATAAATACCTAGAATATATGTACAAGTCAATTCAATTCCATTCTTACTTTTATCAATACCAGGTCGAAAATTACATGGAAACAAGAAATTAATCAAATTAGAATTAGAAAACAATAAGGAAGTAAATCAATGGGTATAGTATAGTATATAATAGTACCTCCATGCAATGTACATTTACATGTATTCCATTTATATAAATTTATTCATACATGTGTTCTTTCAAGTTTTCTTCAAAAGACAGGGCGACAGGGATTTCATTCAAGCCATGACCTGCTTTGCAAAGTTAGCCCTGCAAGACACACACTTAAACAACATAACACATACTAGCAACACGCTATGTTGAACATGTCTCCTGCTCAAATAGTGCACAGGTTCATGTACGGTACATGACGAGTATAAGATAGGGTAAACAGGAGTGCAGGGGTGAACAGGGACAAAAGTTACAAAAAATTGTTTAATATAAAGCTACGCATTTCAATTTACTTTCACTTTTTGTTTGCTTTCCACTAGAGTGATCCATCTCAAATAAATTGGTTTTATTCCTGTTCACACCAGTGTCCATGTTTGCCCCGATTTACAGTATCCATATTCCCCACTGAGTCCTATTCAGTGAATATGGGTCAGGATGGGAAGTCAATGTGTTTACAATGCATATATTTGGCAACCATGAAAAGAAGGTCAAGGACCAGTAAGAATCATCTATTTGACTTTTGTTATCGATTTTGTTTGTACTTCAACCTGTAGGCTGCATGAGAATTTCTTTTCAAAATTCAATCCAATACTTGTAAGGTAAAAATACAATTAAACAACATGGCACACTTGTAAGATGAATGGTTTGAATAGTACCAATACTATGTTTCATTTCATTTAGATTTGAAGACCAAAATATTTGCTTTTACCAAAACTTTTATGGGCTCTAACATTAGGTGCACAGACATTCATAAAATCATTATTATCATCATTATTGTCAACACAGGCCTTGATCATACTCAGCAGACAGCTTTCAACACCAGCAATCAACACAAACGACCGGAGATACGTCAAAATGTTGGGCGTAAATGGACTTTTGTATCAAGCCAATTTCCATTATCCAAATTTCATCAAGATTATAAAAATTGTTTAATAATAATATTGGCATCTTTCTCACCTTAAATGATGCCAAAAATTATGATTTTGTTCAAATTTAGTCGGTTGAATCTCTGGCATTCGCTCGTCATGTTCGCAATCGCGAAGTCGCTGCAGGAAACTGAAGTTATATAGCCAGATATCACTCAAAGGATAATATTCTGAAGATTATTTAGAGATAAAAATTTAGCAGAAAAAAGCACCACAAATATCTATGAGGAACAGTTTCTGACGACATCTTGCAAACTGCCGTAGTTTTTGGAACACATTTAAAGGCACGCACTGCTCTTTGCCGAGCAAATAAGGTCAATTATCAACTTTTATTGCTGTATTTTTTTACTTATGGCGCTGTCACATTAATTCGCCCATCATATTAATTCGTACATCATATGAATTCCTATAAAATCAATGAAATATTACAAATCTGACATCACGATCGTAAAGAGCATTATTCTTTTGCCTAAACTGGAAATTTTCATAGCAAAAGGACCAAAAACAATGAAAATATCAAAAGAAAATATCAAAAGATCGGCAGATGTGCTTGCATTTGCAGAAAACCACGGGTCTCACGGTACTGATCTGAATCCTTCCAATTTTCGCACAGAAATCATCAAATTTGTAAGGAAGCAGACATACCACTCTATTCACTGATATTTTGTGGTCAAACAACTGTAAATTCTGCCTCTTAGATGGAAGCAATTTTATGGTATATCTTGTTCAACACGGGGTCTACGAATTAATATGACACAGTTTGTTGACAATTTTTGCCATTTTCCAACATGGAGCGATGCGATTGTTTCGTCAATCAAATTTTGATATTGCGATATCTCCGTGATTCTTTCATGAATTAATTTTATTTTTGGAAATATTTGAAGCCTAAAGTATCTAGTTTCATTTCGTGCCAAGATTTTAGAAAATAATTTTGTATTTTAAGAGATACATTTTGCTAAGTACCACGATCAAAAAATGCTCTAGAAAAAGTGTATGAATTAATGTGACCCCATCATACTAATGTCACACAAATTCTATAGATTAATATGAAATAGCATAAAATCATTAGCAATGGTAAAAACTTACAATTTTTTGCCCAAGTCTTAGATACATGACCAAGGAATTATACATAGTCGCAAAAGCTTCCTTAGTTTCATGCATAGACAAAAACTCACAATGACAAAGTCACAGAGTTTTGACCAGGGGCCGTATTCTGAAAACTGTTGTAACTTCTGTGTTAACTGCTGTGTTAAGTCCTAAACTTAACATACCCATAACACACCCCTAAATCGGTATTCTGAAAACTGTGTTAAGGGTATGTTATCTCCTTTTGTGTTAAGTTAAGACCCGCCCACTCTTTACTACTTTCAGCCAATCGAACGCGTTGTACAAAGCAAAATTTTAGTGTGCGCGCAAAAAAAAAATCCCCTCTTTCTTGGCGAACAGCTGCTCGCGCTATTTTCTGCGCGATAAAAAACAGCCCTTAAAATATACAGTCTTCGTTAATTCCCATAACCCCCATTTTTTTTTTCAGAAAGAGAGATGAGTGTTTTCCCGACCCGTGATTCTAAAGGTATTTCAATAAATGCGGATTTTTTAAATAATGTTTTTATTACTTCTTTTTTTAAATTGATTTCTTATTTTCATTATTTTTGTTTTTGCGGGGGACTTTATTATTTTAGTAATAGTATTTCAAGTTTTATAAAGAACAGGGATCGACGAGATGAGAGAGAAAGGAAAGAGAACATGGTTTGAAAAAAGTAAGAGGCAAAGGGAGTACAAGGGAACATCTATCCATTATTTATCATTCCAGTAGAATAAGACGAATAAGTAACTTAAACAAGTATTTGTATTTTATTTATTTAATAACGGTAAAAGCCTGCTATCAGCTACAAGCTGCTTTTCAGGCTTTTCAAGGGTTGAAAATTGAGAAAATCATTAAAAACAATGAAGCGGGTGAGCGGTATCTTTTTCATCTTCATACTTTCATTTTTTTTTGGACGTATCAAACAGAGTTAAAAAGCATATCGAAAAAAAATAACTCCATCATAGGACAATTACCGTTTTGTTAATTATTTGGGCTTATGCCATATCTTGCGGGGATTGTGGGGACATCACAATGGCAAGCCGCCCCTATTTTGATAGGAATAGATCCCTCAGATCATCAGCATTTTTGCTGAGGAGGGTGATCCTTTTCATGTGTGGTAGATGAATAAATGAATAAAAAAGAATATCATTACAAACGACCGTTGAATTGGCGTTCAGATTTAGTTTAATAAGTTGTTTTGTCTTATACAAGGCTTAAATAAGTTTTGCTCTCATTTATTTGTGTAATTTACTTTCACGGACATACTGAAAATGGTTCAAGTGAAATCACGTATTCAAGTATCATAATAATGACATAAAAATGACTACGTACACGATTGGAAACTAAAAGAGGAACGTTTATGACTAAGCTCACAAGGCATATTGAAATTGAAAATAAATATAATTAGACAAGTCTGAACTTAGCTTTCAACCTTTCGTCTCTGAACAAAGAAAGGTATTTTCATCTCTTTCACTGTCTAATTCACTGAATTATGGAGAGATTGTGACTTTCATCTACGCACAGAAAAGCTTTATTTCTCCATGTTGAAATAGAATAAATCAATGAATAAATTAATTTTTACTTATCGCTTTACATTAAAAAAAATAATTATCTGTTAAATGATAGAAAGAAATCTGAAAAAGTGATTGACGGGTGTGAAATGAGAGTTTCCCTAAATTGTTGTATGGCGCCAATCAGAAGACAAAATGGATAGTAACAAGATTTTGGTTGTTTATGTAATGTCGGACAACCTCTCTATTTTCACATTTTGATATTATTTATATCTGCGATAAATTCTAAATTTCCTAACACATCTCCGAGGCTGTTTTAGATATTATGTTAGAAATTTGCAAAAATAATCGTTAACACACTTTTGAGAATACCAAAACTGTGTTAAGTGGTATGTTAACTCCGCGTATAACCATTGTTCAAGCGTCGCGCGTATGCGCGCATCATNGTAAATCAATGGGTATAGTATAGTATATAATAGTACCTCCATGCAATGTACATTTACATGTATTCCATTTAATATAAATTTATTCATACATGTGTTCATTCAAGTTTTCTTCAAAAGACAGGGGTTTCATTCAAGCCATGACCTGCTCTGCAAAAGCCAGCCCTGCAAGACACACACTTAAAGGGGAACTTTTATGACAATGCATGTTGACTTGTGATGATTTATGCTTCTCCTACCAACATCCTTGTGAGTGAGAGAGCTCCCAAATGTGTTCCATATATTTTAAAACATTTTTTCTTTATATTTTAGTGAGCCAATTTGGGAACGCCCCTAAAAATTCTCTTCATATGCAAAGTACTGTATATGACCTCATATACAGTACTATGCATATGAATAGAATGTTTAGGGGCATTTGTGAAGATCCCTTGAAGGGGAACTTATTTTATTTACAAAGGATATTAGGATGTATTTTCACCAGACGTGAACATACCTTGAATCATTCCACCATTGAGCCTGTTGTTTCTATTGATAGAATTGTGGAAACATTCACTTGATAGTCCATTGAGCAGTAATTGCATTCCATCGTCATTGTTCACCAAGTTAATCTTTCTTGATAATGGCCAGTTGTAAACATTCCCCAATTAACATAAGACATAATGAGGAATGATTCAAAGTATGTTCAGGTCAGGTGTAATTACATCTTAATGCCTTTTGTAAATCAAATAAGTTCCCCTCCAAGGGATTTCCACAAATGCCCCTAAATATTCTATTCATATGCATAGTACTGTATGTTTATGTTTTGTAATTTTGTCTGTCCTTTATTCTATTTTACATGTCCGTCTTAGCAGAAAAATAGTTACTATAGCATAATAATTGCTATTGTAAATATTGTCGCCGTTATCATTATTTTTTTCTTCTCTTTGTTACAAAATTAAGTATTTTCCAATCAACAAATTTGTTTTTTTTT
>BQKZ01002584.1:34493-68788 GCA_036244855.1 Temnopleurus reevesii
TAAACTTATGCAGAATGAGGTTAATGTTTACGGTACAATCCTTTGCCCATGCAGATACCCATCACGTCTGCACACCAAACGGGTGCGAGGCATGTTAAAGCCCAAGTATAGTTTTGATAAAAGCAAATATTTTTGTCTCCAGATTTTGTCTTCGAATTTATATGAAATGAAATATAGTATCCTGAATATATTGCACAAAACAATTGTGTAAAAAATGAATGAGATTTGTTAATGTCATTACCTAAAATGTGCAAAATATCTCAGCGTCGTGTACCCCGACACTTAATCAATATATTCTTTCGCGATATAGGACACCTTCCCGTGCACAGAATTGGGTGAAAATTTCAAAATTTAAATTTCGTGTATACTATTTTATCATTCTTTTGTCAAATCCCATGAATAACTTTCCTTATGCCCGATAACAAACAAAACATTGTTATCACCAAGAGAGGACGCTAAATATGATTAAACGGTCAAATTCAAATTTTCAAACAGAATCAGTTCGTGAAAAATATGCTTTGGTCTAAAAATGTGTGTAAGATACATATGTCATGACAAACATCCCGTAAAATTTTACATTTCTTCATCGTTACCAAAACTGTACTTGGGCTTTAAGGTTGTCTACAAATTATCTGCGCTGAAATGGCCGTTTGAGGGTTTTTTTATGTCTTAAACGAAACAATTCTTTCCGTACAAACAATATTTAGATGATTTCTTGTAGGAGGAACGCCATGCAGGGAGGGATTTGCACCGAAACAAGTTGGTTTAGGCGTGAGTCAAATCAACCACGCTCATGAAGAATTCTGGAGAAATTATAACGTAATTCGGCGAGTTACCAAAATGAAGTGATCCCTCATGTTCAGTTGTTGGTCCGAAGCCCAAGTATGCCTCAATATCAAAATATTTCGTTAAGTTTTGCATACTAAGGAAAACGAAAAAATAATGCACCTTCATGAAAAAAAAATATTGCATCGAAACGGACGCTCCAAGGGTTACAAAGTACAATATTACACCTTTTTTCTCATTAAAAAAAAAAGAAGATAAATGTGTACTTTTCTGCAGAGTAGGAGAAGATGAAGAAATAAAAGATGAAGTCTTCACGACGGAAGAGTATGTTTCCCACCATGCCTGTGTCTGACTCTCAAACATCGATAGCTTCACCTGATGATAGCTCGACACATGCAGCTGATGGGGTAAAAACATTCAAGGTCAGTTAACTCCAGTCTTAGGTTTAACGTCATGTAATTATCCTGAACAATTAGAAGAATTATTAGGAAATATGGTCTCCTTAATCAAGTTGGTAGTAGCACAAAGGAAACGCACTCAAAACTAAACGAGCATTCGTGATATGCGAAAATGAGTTACCGGTACTACCCAATTTTATAACTCTACCATGAAAATGAAAGGCACAAAAAGACAAACATCAGCTCAAACCTTCAAATTTATTTCAATAAATGAAATACATACATGTACAAGGTAAATGTAGCAGATGTCTCGCCAATCAGCTGAATTATCTTTTCTCTAGCAAAACCAGAGCCAAAGTGAAGGTTGAATTTGAATCTATTTAATTCATTTTCTTTGTCCTTCATTTTGAGAGCGTAGCTATTGGTTATCAGCTAGGCGCTATCGACCTTTTTAATGGAAGCAAGTGAAGGTATTAGACAGAATGTCATATTCTATTTATATATTAATCTATGATTTATTTATTTATTCATTAATTTATTTGTTTATTGTAAAACCAGTACCATGTAGCTTAATTTAACCAGAGGATTCCTTGAGAAACAGACTATGTCCTACTTTAACAAAACTATTTGGCCCTTTACATTCTAAATCTGATATGCTAATGGTTATTAGCGTGGAGTAGGCCAATCCCGGATGGTTTCAATCTTTAAGATGTAGGTAACATATATTCTTTAAATCATGACTATTGTTTTAATGCAATCCTCTGTAATAAGTTTTGCTACAAAGTCATGATTGATTTGTGATCCCTGACAAATCCATGGAAACCTCTCAAAATGCATCTGCGATGTTTATCATATTGTATGTTGACGAGTTATTTTTAATCACTTCTCTAGGGAAGTGTGGTTGAATTATTATTGAATCGATTTCATAAATAAAATGGCTGAGATGAAGATGACAAGATGGACATTGCAAAAGAACATGTAGGTTGCTATAGAAACCGGGCAACCACCTGCGCTGTCCTTTATCACGAAGAAAAGCGAAATAAGGAGAAATCGTTAACGTCGTGTTAAATCAAGAATCTCTTGTTTCCTTCAGGTCATAGAGCGAAATTATATTTCATTTTCTTTTCAAGAGCAGGGTCTCTTCCAACATGTCTAATGGAAAGGGGCATAGGGTAAAGAAGAAATTTTACCCGCCAATCCTTTTTGTTGTTGCTGTTGTTGCGAGCATATAAAAAAACACTAAGCATATTAATATGAAGGTGAAAATGAAAAGATTAAAAAAAAAAACAGAGCAAAGCAGAATGAGAAAGATAGATTTTCTCTTTCAGCGGGAATTTCTCAGCTGGTGGATTGCATCTCTGGTGGATTGACGAGCCAAAATATCATTTTCTTGGAATAATGGGAGGGGCACCGGCCTGCTTAAGCGGATAGAGGAAGGGTCGAGCTGGCCGTGGTCCCTCCTGGATCCGCCTCTGTGCTGTGTAATGTATAATAAGCCAAATCACCTTTGAGTTGGACATCTTCGACTTGTATTGTTTTCATCATTATTTCTTATTTTCCCCCCATAAATAAAATGCTGGGCAGACGTTTGCTACAAAGATAATTGTGTGACTGAGCCAAAACATACAAAGGAATTACACTTCAATTACACTGTGAGGGCATTGAAAACTCTTTAGGGTTTTCAGCCTTTTCCTCTCACCACTATTAGAAGACTATTATTAGAAGACCCCTCAGAAGAACAGCCTTATGACTGAGGAGGGTGTTCCACCCCATGTGTGGCAAATAAATAAATAATTTTTTTTTTAATTACTCTTTAAGCAACGTCATTGTTCGTCAATAAAAAATGTGTAAACATTTTGTATACATATTTGAATGGATAAAAGAAATTATAACGGTGAGGTTTCAAAATCCTGCAATATGTGTAACTTCTCACTTCTCAAATGAGCCGTTTCTAACTTCCCTGTGATATTGATTATTGACATTGACGGTGTATTCTAATAGTTCCATCAACTCTATTTATCAACAATGAAAGCTTCTTCTTACAAGGTTAACCGCAAGACATTTGGGTAAAACATGACAATCCAAAATACAACATCGAACTGGCCCACAAAACACAAAGCCCAACGAGTGCCTCAACAGCATTATCATCCAAAGGAATTGATCAATATTATAGATTTATGCAAATGAGTAGGCTCAGTGTTCCATTGATAAGAAGGGCTCACCTGTGCATCGATATAATAGAGGATTGCAAGAAATGTACAAGTAATACACTCCCCCGTTACCACTGTAAATAAAACACGGTGCATCATGGGAAGACTTTGAATCAACTTCTTCCAGACAGTAATGAATCACGTTGATTTCATTCTCATATCAGTATTCAATACCTCACGCTCTTATTTGACAAACATGGAATAGATACAAGCTGTAAGATCATTGCCGAATTGGAAATTACAGCCCGAGTGGAATATCGTCAAACTCTGGAAATAAAAGTGTGAATATGTATTTGAGTTCTAATCCTCACACCCCGGATCCTGGGTCTGTGAAACGAGGCGATGGTGGAGGCGGTGGTGGACCAGGATGGCGAGGTCGAACTAGCAGGATGACGGCGAGATCGAGTTATATTTCAGATGATGATAGTGATTCTGATTGTGATTCACAGGGATCTAAAATGTCCATGTCGGGCAAGCAAGAGATGGGAGCTCGACTCGAAGATGAAATGAACAATGACCATTTACAGAAACTACAGGAAATATTTGAGGTAAGGTTATATACTTTTTTAATTGATTCCTCGTCTCCATTTTTCAAATTTTAAGCCATTATTTTTCCTCCCTTTTTATTTCATTCCTATTGTTATTGCTATTTCATTTCTTTCTTTCTTTTCATTTTCTTAAATAACCGTCTTCAACTTCTTTTGTATTTTGCATTCAGCGAGGGAGAGAGAGAAAAAAACACCACAAAATACTTTTACGTACTAACATGTTCGTCTTTCTACATCATCATCAGTTTCTCTTACTCTTCCTTCTTCTACCCCTCCCCCTTCTCTCTCTCTCTATCTCTCTCTCTCTCCCTCCTTCGATCTTTCTATGTGTACTAATCTACATGATTTTGTTCTGACAGTTACTTGTTAATTACAATTATCATAATTTTATTATCCGACTTTTCGTAAAAACATGAAACCACATGTTGTCCGTTTAGGTTTAGAAATATTAGCTAAAAACGATAGAAATCTATTCTAACGTGTATGAATTTCAAAGTTATGACAGACATATTAGAAAACAGTATCATATTTGGGTCCGAAGAGACGACATAGCTTATTCTTCTCATTCATTCATCACCAAAGTTAACTGTTTTCAGTTATTTCTCCCAAGTCATTGGATTGGTGAAAAGATTAGGGTTTAAGAACGACGCACTTGTCTTTTAATCTTATAAGGAGCTCATCTTCTTTAGTGAACCACTGAGATAATCCTTCTCATTCTTGGCAAATAGTAAAGAAGGAAAACTTTTTACAAAATAGAATCCTAAAAAGAGGATTTTCATGAATAAAAAAAAAGATCTTCAACAGCAACGAATGTATTGGGAAAAAAGCCGAAGAAAGAGCCGTGGAAAATGCTAAGAGTCACGAAAAAGGAAAACAGGAAAAAATCCATGTGTAATCGAAGTTGGCAAGCTTGATTGTTGGGATAATCCCCCATTTGCTTCTGTATTTTCTTCTTTCTTCTTTCTTCCTTTCCTTTCTTTCTTTCCTGTCTTTCCTTCTTTCCTTCTTCTTCTCGCTTATTTCTTTCTTCTTCCACTTTTCCTCATTCTTCTTCATATTCATTCTCTTTCTTTTTTTTCTTCTTCTTCTCCTTCTTCTTCTCCTTCTTCTCCTTCTTCTTCTTCTTTTCTTTTTTCATCTTTGTCCTGTCCCTCTTTAGGCAGTTAGGCCTTGTTTTTCTTCTTTGGAGGAAGATAAGTTACATTTTATTTTCTTCAAATATTATTTTTAATTTCTTTGCTCATTGTCTAATGAAATCATTTTGACCATCTCCTTGATTTCAAAACGACAAATGTACATGTATATATTTTTTTTTATAATCTTACATTCTCTGTTTGTTGTAGGAAGCTGATGAGGATGGAGGTGGTGGTTTGGATATAGATGAGTTTCGTGGAGCAATGCGTAAGATTATGGGTGAAGGCATGGTAAGTTCAGTCTTCTTTCATTCCAACATCTTTACTTTATGTTCTCAACAATACTTTGGAAAGTGAATTTGTGGGATTTTTTGCCTGTTTTTGTCGTATATCACCGTATTCAGATTTATTGCCGTAATGTTTATATTGTAAGCAATGAAATTTATTGGATTTTAAAAATGTATTTATGATTATAATGAAAGGTATGTTTTTTACAATTTGCAATAGAGAAATGATTCTCGTGTTATATCATTTTGGAGCATTATGACATGCATGTTTGCCCTCACGTGTTGTATCTATTTTATTTGATTCGTTCTGATTCGTTCTACATTTCTCGTTTTGATAATTGACATTTCGAAATTTATTTTGCATGCATATATTACTTCGATGACAGGATGAAGTAAGTGATATATAGTTCGTTGTTCTTCAAACTCAACCCTGCACAACACCCATATATGCCATTCAAACCCACGCACAGATCACACTGTAATATAATATTGTAAATAGACAAGAGGAAGTTCAGAAAGGGGAATAACCTTGTCATCTCACGTTCACCAATATGGTCTTTTAAACCACACACAAAATTGATAAATATACTTTTCGTAATGCACATTTCTTTTTCAACGCAAGCAATGCAAATCCTGAAGTTACATAGAGTGCAGAATTATTCAGTCGGGAAGACAAAATACACTTGCAAACTAATTGTGTATAATTGCAATCAGATCAAAACGTGTGAGCAAAATCTGTTCAAAGTTGTATATTTTATCAAACTAAAATACATATGCAAGATGCTTTGCTATCACTTTATATCGTTGTCATAGACCAATTGATGAAGAGGTTTCAAGGTACCATTCTGGCCATGATTTTTATGCTTTCACCTATATTCATTACGCACGCACAAAACTAACGCTAAATCCATTTTTAATAGCAAGCTAAACCCCCGAATAAAAGGCCGACTGCAAGCACAACTAACATATCACTAGAATGGAAACATTAACAAAAGATCCATATACATTGTGGTAATCAAGTCTCACTCAAAGACCGGTCTTGGCCAGAAAAATCTTTCATGTTAATAATACTAAAAGAAAAAAAATCAGACGGTGCACATCAAAGAAAGTTTGAAATAAATTGGACAATAAATAAGAAATTATCAATATACTTTAATGAAATTTTTCGACTGTTGTTATAACTTCTTGTTTTTAAGAATCCATTTTGAACCATAAATAAATAGGCCTATTCTTTTTTTATTAAAATGTTTGATTAATAAATGGATATACATCCGTGTATCTGTCCACACAATTTGTTTTTCTTAAATCGTTTAGAAAACTGGGTTTTTATTATCAATAAGATATGATAAGCTACTTGCAAAGCAATGCATGTCATATATGTCAAGTCATGTGACCAAAAGTTTATGATTTGCATGAAAAATAGCCTTCTTAATTGTAGTCTGATTTGCTTCAATTTTGTTTTGATCCGTTCATTCTATTTATTCTGACCTAGACACACAGGCCCGTATTCTGATGTCAGGTTTAACGTAAACTAGAGTTTAAATCTGTGGTTTAAGTGTAGTAAGCCAAAAGAGGCAAAACTCTTTTTAAATAGTAAAATTTTTATGTTAACTGCTCTCTTTTCCCATGCTCTCATATTGCAGAAAACTGTTTAATTTGTTATTCTAAGACATTTTTTAATACTATGAGTGCGAAATATCCTGGTAAATTAAAAACTGACTGTAATAGATTCAAGCCTCTTTTGGCTTACCATACTTAAACCACAGATTTAAATTCTGGTTTAAGTTAAACCTGACATCAGAATACGGGCCACAGATTTTAATGCAGTTAAAGACCGAAACGAATGTCACATCTCACAAATTTGGCAGAAACATTGCAATTTCGAAAATAGAATTACATCAACATACTGGCAACATCACCAATTTTAAACTCTAAAAAACGAAGTGCTGATGTAACATTTTGGGAATGCATAGGGAGTGCTACTCTAAATGCACCTACATACAACATTTTTAAGCACATACTATAAGGGTTGAAGTAACATTTTAATTCCAAGAAAATCATGGGGAGCATTGGTATACCTTTCCTAGGTGTTCGGAAATCACTTCAGCTTTGAGAGTGAAGGTGTAAACGAATATGATACTCACTGTGACTGAGGGTTACGACATGCTGCTACCTCCTCATCCGTTCGCTGAATATCCATTATGGGGATGAGAATCTTAAATACAGGACGAATGAAAATCAAACAGAGTCACCAACTTAATCTTCAAATGACGAAGTTCGATAATTTCATATGAGGCTTAAAACAGGGGAAGCATATAATGGTACACCAATAAGCGTTCAACAGCTCCACACCGTTTGTGTGAAATAAAAAGAAAATGTTGGAGTACATGTGATTCTTGTAATGTATGACTTTTTAATCTGTGTAAATCACGTGGATTCGACGAGGATATATTAACTGTCATGAGTCAGGAAATTGTTTTGTCGCTGGAGCGTCAATGTGGCTTATCGATGATGTTTGTCAATGATGTCCTGTCATTTGATACCGGTAGACGGACCTCGATGTATCAGATTTAAATCTTCCTGAACTAAACAAGTACCAAACTAAACAAAAACAATGTTTTATCATATGATTCACCAGAACACCCACCACAAGAGCAAATTGAGAGAAAAAACGCAATCAATTGTAAGTCAGTTGCCAACTTATCGCAAACTAATTAGGATTCAAATTGAAACGTGTATATGACTGACATGCTGTCTGCCCCTACATAATTATGAAGATGCACACGATGATTCTCATACCATGTATACAAGCATGTGCTGATCAATTTCAATTTAACTCTCTTATATAGCACTCATAAAAAAGCCATCGTTGTCACTTAAACGCTTCTGATCCCAAAAGATGAGTATGATTGGCTATGTTTGAAGTATCGCAGCTTGCTACCAAAAAGCTTGATTTAACATAAGATGTAAGCGCTCCGTCACCACTGTTTGAGGTATGTACAATACACAGGGCTTGTCTCACTGGTCATTGGCTATAAAGTTGCACCAAGGGCATCCTTCAACATATTCCAAAGTCCACTGGAGCAAGGCTAGCATCATTCCTCCCATTATGACGGTGGTATTGATTGATATAATCATACTTTAGGTGTTTATCATAACTTCAAGCAGGTTGAAAACCAATTATTAAAATGTTTGGTAGCTGATTCATCACCTTCATTCTCTCTTGAGCTCACAAAAGAGTGCCAATATTGCCGGACTTTCAAAAAATGTAAAAATGCCAACCACATTATTAATATACCGCGACAACTAATAACCGTCGCGCGTCTTGACAATTTAAACAAGAATAAAATTATTTCCTGTAATTATGATACTTCTCTAATAAGTACTTTGTAGTCTCATGTAATCATATCGAATGCATTTTTACTTTTTTGTTTTAAATTGGTTTGAATAACTAACAAAATTATTCAGCACTTTACAATTTCTAAACACTTCTTCTAAACGCTTTTAACAGTCTATACCACCCCAACACGCTTATTACGATCATTAATATTTATTATACGTGTTTCGTGAGAAGTCTCGCACAATTCACATTTATTAACACAAAAAAATTAAAAAAAAATTGCCAAAATATCTTCAAGTGTTTATGAAGAGCTAATTTATATCTAAGTGTTGATAGTGATCAAAACAGTTACTAAAATACTTCTGTGGCCTGTAACATAAGAGATGTAATTTAACTTACGATGAATATTGATCGTAAGTCTATGGCAAAATATGTATCATAAAGATACGATTAATTTTCAATTAATCGTATCCCTTTTATGTTACCGGCCCCTGATATCATACATTATGATCTAATAAACGCAGGCGCGAAGCAAGGCTGCAAGGGGTGTTTCCGTAAGGTTTTGGAGAAGAAAAAATGGAAAAGAAAGGGGCGAAAAAATATGAGGACCTTTTTTTTGTCATATCAGCTTGGCGATCAAATGTAATGTACACGCCTTGTTTGTTTCGTTTGTTTTGTTTTGTTGTTGCTTGTCAGAAAGATTTCAGTATTGAATTTACCCCCTCCCCCATGCTTGTAATAGTCAGGTAATACAATTCAAACTAATCACCACGATGAAACTAAAATATTTATAAGTTAATGCAGTTTCGATAATCACCTGTGAATATGATGCACTATTTTCTCTTCTCATATCTATATATATATTCTTTTTTTTTTCATTCTGGAAAAGATCTTTTACTCCAATACCGTATAATTATGTGTGTTTTTCTTTCACTGTGTAAACGAACTACCCATTCTGGGGTCAAATTAGTTTATTCTATGTCTAACTATCTATGACACTATGATAACAATAATTCATGTATCTCCAATAATCTCATGCCTCTATTCTCAAATTGCACGCATTTTAATCCAATCGAAACTCTCTCTCTTACTTTCATTGTGTATCGCAGATGCGCATTCTGTGGTTAAATTATTTTGTTTGATGTTAAACGATATATCGATCTCATTCAAGGAAATGTTTTATTTGACCAGGGTTACTCAATATGTGTACAAAACATATATGCATCAACTTCCATAACGTGTTAATTATATGTAAGATTTTTCCGTGGATTTGCACTTATTGAACAGAAAACACGTTGGAATGTCCACTTATTTAGTTATCAATAGACCTCCAAAATTATGCAAAGACTGGAGTTCTTCATCTAGCAACATTGATGACCATTTTGACTGAACGATTGAAGATTTAAAGGTTTTGATTGGCACGTTCCGATCAACTGCAACTTGCGATCAATTGCAACTTTGATATAACACAATGTGTATGAAAAAAAAAATGTAATCAGAACAAAATGTTGGCTGTACATGTCAATGACGTTGAAATGAATAAATTCCAAATTCCAATACATCCTTAGTCAAATCAAGCTGAGTCAAGGTTTAACACTTGCAGTAAGCATTAACACTTCTTTTTTTTTTTTTTTTACTACTGAATAAATTGCTTATGAAAATGTACTAATTTTGTGGGAGAAGAATAAATCATACAAAATATTATTTATTTTCCCGACCAGGTTGATGACAAGGAATTAGCGATTGTCTTCATGAAAGTAGATGCAAACTGCGATGGGACTGTAGACTGGGTGAGTATATAAAATATTGGATGGTGGTGTTGTTACGGATATAAGGAAGTTATGCTGGGATAAAGAATGGAATGGGAGCGCATTTTAATCTGTTGAAAGAATTATCTGCTGTAACCATTTCCAATTTTGATATATCTATTACTGAAATGGTGAATCATACTTGTAAAAATATTTTGAAATGGTTGAAGAAAGGAAATGGTAAACATAATTGATATACATCTGGAATAATTTTGAAATAATATTATTCTTATCATGAATCATCATAAATAATTATGTGACATCTGGAAGAATAAATGAAAGTTTTATTAATTGAAATTAAATCGTTCCTACTTAGACATTTCTTGTCCATGTTATTCCTTTGTCAACAGGACGAGTATTTATCATACATGCTACTGGAGTACCAAGAGAGAGATCATATGAGTAATCTATTCAAAGACGTAAGTTCACAATCTCATCCATCTGTCAGGTAACCTCTTCAAACACAGGTTCATCTTCGTTGAATTAAGGACTTAATTGCTGAACATGGACTGCTCACAATCTTTATTCCCTTAAAGCATTAGATCCACCGACAGATTTGAAAGAGAAAAATCTTTCGGTTCTCATGTTAAGCAACATTATATAAGGGATCCCTAATCGAGATCACCTGTTTTGTCTGCTTTCGGTCGCGAATTTCGCATCACAAAGGAATGAAAATCGTTGGTAGTCCATATCTATAAAAAAACCCCAAAAAACAAAAAACAAAAAACAAAAAACATAATTGATTGTAAACGTTCTATCTACATGAATGAAAATATGGTCAAACACTATACGCTTCAAGAGCTCGTAGTTGCCAACAATACAATCTGAATAAGTCTTACATTTTATATAATTTACGTTTGGAAATATAGAAATTTTGGAAATATATTAATATAAACTTCATCGACATACATTATACCGTCAACATTTATTGATTGATTTGGTGATTGGAATTGATGCCTTTACCAAAGCTTTTGTAAAAGATAGCATACATATCGGTAGTTATGCGTACTGAAGATAAAAAAAAATAGCACAAGAAACATAAGGTGTATTTTTCCTTTTTTTAAACCGTTATCTTCATATCTGCTGAATGGATTACGTTGTGATTATTTATTATGGATATTTTTTCATAAATTATATGTTCTTGTTCTCGTTTTGCCTTTTTTTGCTTCATTGTCATGACAGCGAGTAAGTTAGATCGTGATTCAGCTTTGATTTGATCATATTGAACTAACCTGGGAGAAAAAAACTAATGTGTATAGTCTTGTTTAACCACCCCTTTGTTTCTAATACAATCATATTATTCTATATTAATTATCATGATAAGGTACTCTTTACTAATGTATAATGATCAACGAGTCATTCTAATCATCGCCACAATTTCCTTCTGTCGGTGTGGCTATATATGTTTTGATTTAGTGTAAAGGATTCTAAGCATATAGCCAAGTTTGACTGCTCTGTCAAACTCCCGAGATATAATGTTATAATTTTCCCTGCGTTTTTTTATCATGTGTACGTGTGTCTGTGTGTGTGTGTTATGTGTGAGATGATTAGATATTCTTGGGTGTGTTTAATGTGTATGTGTATGTGTGTGTTTTGTGAGTGTGTACCCAAGCGATTGTATGCATGCACCTGCTCTAAAAGTTATTAACATATATAAAATAATACGTGATGACCCAACAGTCAAATAAAATTAGTCATACAAAATACTGCTTATTAATATTTGACGTGTTTTGCTGTGCTTAGTTTAGTATCTAACTTTTGATATTTTTTATTAAGTAATTTATTCATTTTTTTTCGGGGGGGGGGGGGGAGAAGGGACATGACGATAAGATTAAACAAAAACGATGAGCAACATTCCACCTGGCAACAATGAGAAAAGTTCTGTGCTGATAATGCAAATGGATACTAAGTTGTGACTTAGACCTTGAAATTGTGTTTCTCCTGTTTACCAAGTGTCAATCCATGATACTGCGTTAAATTAAATGAGAAATTAGAAAATGAGAAAAATCAGATCGGGCTTATATAAGGCCCTGGCTTACTAATAATCTGGTATCTGATACATACTCGATATTCTCTCTGTCTCTTAATTTGCAGATTCCGTTCCCGAAACCTCTGAAAAACATTAACAGGTGAGTTTTGGCTGATAAGATTAGCAAAGCAAGCAAATACAATGGAACAGTAAATATTGCAGAATGTGTTTATTAAAATTTTAGATAGCAGTATATATTTGATGCATAATACTATCTGTGAAGTTGAACTCGCAAAAGATGACAGCATTCTTTTTAAATATACACTACGAAAATAAGTTAAGGATCATATAGTTTAGATGCATATATATATATATATACAATTCAATCAAGGTTTAAAATGTATCTTGAAATTAATTAAATACACCTGAATGACATATATCACAATGCAATCAAATAAACACATAAACTAATCTCATTTATTGAATGAATTATCTTACTCCATCACAGTATATGACCATTCTGAAGAGATTAAAAAGAAAGTGATCTCTATTTTTGTAGTGTATTACTAACGTCGAAATATGAATATTACGATTAGCATCCCATTCAATAATTCATTTCTAGGTGAAAATAGACAAATTCGAATTCAGATCTTATGGAAAAAGAAATTGTATGATTTTTTTTCTCGCCTATCTTCCAACAGTAACCATCGAGACATGATAGCAAAGATTGGATTCTACCAGACAATCAACCTTCGTCATGGTAACGTGGCGGATGAAGGGGAACATAATGGAAGACATATCTCAGTCAGTAAAGAAGGCATCATTAACTTCTGGAACATGGAGATGAACCTCATCAAGTCTGTCACGGTAAGTATGTCACTCAACAACCTACACACTCTAACCTCTTCATTACATTCGAGTTCTATTATATTTTATATGTACATTGCAAATTGTTTTTAATGTGATTTTGATATAGAAATAAAATAAAATGAAATGGTTCTAATGATTATTATATGTTACTCGCTATATATATATATATATATACCTATACTTCTGTTAGCCATTTTCTCATGAACAAATCTTATTTTCGAAAGAAAATGTTAAAACACATAAACCCCTTCTGCATGCAATAGCTTCTTCCTCGGGGCGGTGTTTCACCAAGATAAAAACAGACTTTAAGAATGACATTAAGAACGGCTGGTATCAGTTACTGTCCATAATGGTTAATTATCTAACGTTTTTTCAGTTCTCGGACGAATACTAGTTCTTATTTTTTTTTGTTTTTGTTCAAACACCGCTCGGGTCTGGAATATCTGAAGGAACCCCTCCCCAATTAGGAAGACTTTGGCCGTTCTTGGTCGACAACCTTCTAGAGGAATATTCGTATAATATTGTAACACATAATAGTCGACGTCTCTGTACTATATCCATTCATTTTCACAATACCCATCTTTTTTTTTACAAATGATATCATTACGAATGTTATATGTTATAATAATGATAATTGAATTTATATAGCGCTCTTTCCAGAGGATACAAAGCGCTGCTTAAAAAGACCTAAATATTCATTTAAAAAATTATCATTACTATTTTTATTATTTTTTTCTTCACAGTTGGAGCTGCCTCGTGAGAAAACGAAACCGATGTGGCTGACAGACATGATATGCATGCCTAACGTTAATATGATTGCTATCTCATCAACGGAAAGAGAAATCAGTGAGTACACATCCGAAATACATTTGATTGGATTTTGATTTCACATGTATTTGATTTATTCGCCAGAATCGACATTCATGGCAGGATAAGCCATAACAGCTGATAATGGGTTCTAAATATTTCCTATTTTACCAGCTCTTTACTGTAATTTATGAGTAAAAAATATATATAATCAAGTATATGGTATATAACATTGGAAACATCTCTCAGACATATTTTTCTTTTAACATTGTTCAGTTGTTATTTTTTTTAGTTTCACCCTTCTTTTTTTTTCTAACATTCTCCCTGTTCTTTTTTTTCTATTCGTACTCATATCCCTTGCACTTTCCATCACTCCATTAAAATTGACCCATTTTCAGCTTGTTTAAGTTGGATTAAGAATTAGCAATACCATGACGATTTAGTTTCAATTCCGTGAACGATTGCAAGTATACGAAACCAAGAACATTTAGTAGTTCGAGATTGTTTTGACATTATTCATCAATAAGATGATGTTATCTGTACGATGGATTTGAAATATATCATAAAAGAGGAAGTAAAATTTGAATGTTGCTGATGAGAGCAATGGAAACTACAAATTGGTTCGTTCATGCACTACGCTTCTCAGAAATCGTTATATACATTGAATTTTCACAAATTAGTTGTTTTATTTGTTCAAGATCGTGAATCATTTTTAAACTACATTAATATTAAAATTCAACAAATAGACACATTCCAAGGAGTAGCGTGTCAACGTTTCAGTCTTTATTGTCAATAAAGAAAATGTACTGACGATATATCCCGAAACACCCCATTCACACTAAAACTTTGTTTTTTCGGCGTTTCCTGTCAGTCTATATGTTCTGATTATAGTTTGGTACACATAAATAAAAAGACCACCAGTGTTTATCTGGTGGTTCCTGGTTTAAGCGACTATTAATTATACATGTATCAAGTTTATCATGCGACTCCCATATTTGTAAAGTGGGTCAACTAGCAGAAAACTGAAAATTACACAAATGGGTTATTTTATTTTTTGCATAATTTTTCTTAATCTATTGCAGTACTAGTATACACCATAATTATTTATATTTTCCGTTCGTTACAGGTTTCTTTGACGTTAACGCGAGTAAATGTGACAAATGCTTTCAGGTTGCTGGTTTAGAACATTGCGCCCTCACAATGGACTATTGGTAAGGAGGAGGGTATGTTCCTCGGAATTTGGGGGGGGGNGTCTACCACCAGGGTTCATACGAACTGACCAAGGCCCTATTTCATAACAAGTTGTGTCGAAACATAACTCTCAGTGAAAATTGAGTTGCGTTTAATTTTCTGATAAATATCTCGTAGTGTATGATTATAAGGCAGAATAATCTTCTGAAACATAATATGAAGTACGAGATCATAATCAAGAACAAATAACTTGGGGCAACCATAAAAGTCTCTGTTTATATGTAATTCAAGATGATTACGAGTATATCATTTGTACAGAACTTAGTTGAAAAATTGAAAACAGGCAGTATTGGCAATACGGTAATGTTGGCTTTGGTGACTGCTGGGTCCATGACCAATTTGACAAAACAATTATTTTTTATTTCATCACATTTTCAGGTTTGATCCTCGTAATATGAACAAAGCAGTGTTGGTGTTCGGCGATGCTGGGGGTGGGGTTTACTGCATCGTATTCCAAGAGGCCTTGGGGTCAGCTCTGTTTGGATCCCAGAATGCTAAATCAGTAGGGTCTAGGAGAGTACCATTCCAGGAACTGCTCAAAGGACTTGTCAAAGGAATACAAGTTCTCAAGTTCTCGGTAAGAGATGATTTCAAACTCAATATTTCTTGATTCTTTCCCGCATAAAGAAGTTTTTGGAATGCCATGTTACATTTGTGTGGTTGGTGGAATATATGCGTGTAATCATTATTGGTATAGAAGTGAGATATACCTCGGAATCTTCAAGTTGCATAAGTATGTTAGATGACATGATTGTAATTTCATTTTTAATGATAATAAGAAGAAAGTTTTTTTTTAGTATATCACAAAAATATGAACATTCTCAGCTAAATGATACTACAATTCGAATCCTTACCATAGCAAGATGTTATGATTTTGTTGAATTCCATATTGAAGGAAATTAACGTCTGAAGTTTATTCGAAGTTGTGTTTCTGTAAATGATAAGCTATATCAATGACTACTCAAGCATGACACCTCCATACTTTTTTTTTTCATTTTAAACGTTAGCAGGTGATTAGGATATTTCTCTCTTTTGCCTCAATCCATATCTTCATTCATATTCATTATTTTCCTGAATATAGATTAAATCTTTTGCTTTCTTCACAGCCTCTTCACGAGGACTGGGTCCGTAAAGTGAAGTATTGTCAGAATCTCAACTCGTTTGTGTCATGTGCAACTACCAACGATACGTCCATTTTCATCGGAGACTTGGATAGAAAGAAATCGTAAGTTATCATTACAAAACAATAGTAGTCCGAAAAAGAATAGTTTTATAATGATTAGATATTTTATTTTTGTTCTATGGGTTTTTACTCAACAGAAACAGATTTCGTACTCCCGAGATGCCTAAATATCTAATGAGTATGAAATTTATTTCCAAAAAATCTTCACATAAACATATGTAAAACCGACTCATATACTATCATTATCATAACTACCATAATTTTCCACTACCAAGGACGGTACAAGATCATCACCAAGAACTCGGGCATTACTTTGTGCTTATATAAAGGTTATATCGATGTTTATGTTGATTTCAGTAGTGTCTAAATGATTCAGAGGAATTTCATCCATCCTTTTCAATTGTAGCCTATAATTATGTATCCTGTAAATAAATTCGATAATTGCTTTCCATGTTTTTTTTTTCAGGGGGTCGTTCTTCAAAATCAGGAAAGGAATTCTGTGCTTTGACTACGACAAAGATTCCAATGTGATCGGTAAGTTTTTACCACATTGTCTAAAATAATGTATTTCTTTATAAGCTCAAAACAACGAGCATTTGCTCTGTCCTTTGCGGGACTATTTCTTGAAAGATAACAATATGCCATATGGTGCAATCCGCAAAGCTATTCAAATCATCGGGGGTTGTTTCATATCTTCAGTAGATGTCTTAACCTCTATTCCCATCATTCAATTGATTTGGACTTTAGAAATGTGAGAACTCATGTTTAACTTTGATTCAATGCTAGATTATTTTGATTTTTTTTTTCATTTATGGTTTTAGTTTTTTTATATTAAAGTGATGTCTCATATATTCTTAAACTTGCTCGAAGTCGCTCGGCATTCCTTTCAATGAGAAGTTTTAACTGCTTTTCAATTCCAAGTCCCTCTTCATTACCATCGAAGATAAAAATGCTCAAAACATACCTTACTCCAATTCATTAAAATGTACTTTAACTATAAAGGCTGATCGGGGGAGCAGGAAAAAAAAACACAACACCCTTCATTTCTTCCGATCACGAGTCATGTACACAAATATTCCCGTGCCTTTCATTTCAGAAGTAAGACCTGTTTTCACCTAGTTATTACTATACCCATTCCCCGAAGGACATCTCTTACGATGACTATCCACAAGGGGTGATTCCCCGAAGGACAACTCCTCCTACGGACAATATGAATTTAGACAAAGTTATTCTCCTGGAAATTATCTTTAAATGGAGCTGTCTTCATTGGAAAGTTGTCTGACATAAATTGTCCCAAGGGG
Source organism: Temnopleurus reevesii (assembly GCA_036244855.1). NCBI lineage: Eukaryota > Metazoa > Echinodermata > Echinoidea > Temnopleuroida > Temnopleuridae > Temnopleurus > Temnopleurus reevesii. The sequence continues at coordinate 52,385 of BQKZ01002584.1, forward strand.
AGTTGTACCCATGGTAGCTGTTATGACACAACTGTACTCCATTATACGGAAGCTTCTAAGTGCCATCGACTTGGAGACTTGGCGAGATAATTTATCTTGTGAAGTCGACTTAATATCCATATTTTGTCGACTTGTAAAGATATTTATCTAACCATGTCGACTTAATAACGTTTACATGTCGTCATGGCGAGATATATTATCTTGCCATGTCGACTTCCCAAAAATTATAAGTCGACATGGCGACATAGATCATCTTACCAAGTCGACTTAGCAAAAAAATTATGTCGTCATGGCAACATATATTATCTTGACAAGTCGACTCAACAAAAATACTTGTCGTCATGGCGAGATATATTATCTTGCCAAGTCGACTTCCCAAAAATTATAAGTCGACATGGCGACATAAATCATCTTACCAAGTCGACTTAACGAAATAATTATGTCGTCATGGCGAAATATATTATCTTGACAAGTCCACTTAACAAAAATACATGTCGTCATGGCGAGATATATCTCACCATGACGACTTGTATTTTTTTAGATGTCGACTTGGCAAGATACCTTATCTCATCATGACGACTTGTAATGTTTTAGATGTCGACTTGGCAAGATACCTTATCTCACCATGACGACTTATAATTTTGGGGACGTCGACTTGGCAAGATAATATATCTCACCATGACGACATGTATTTTTGTTAAGTCGACTTGTCAAGATAATATATGTTGCCATGACGACATCATTTTTTTGCTAAGTCGACTTGGTAAGATGATTTATGTCGCCATGTCGACTTATAATTTTTGGGAAGTCGACTTGGCAAGATAATATACCTCGCCATGACGACATGTATTTTTGTTAAGTCGACTTGGCAAGATAAATTATATCGCCATGTCGACTTATAAACGTTATTAAGTCGACATGGTTAGATAAATATCTTTACAAGTCGACAAAAAATGGATATTAAGTCGACTTGTCGAGATAAAATACCTCGAAAAGTCTCCAAGTCGATGGCACTTAAAAGCTTCCGTATTCATTAGATAATGAATACTTGTTTCTTTCTCGCAGTGACTGGTGGTATGGACCGCTCAGTTCGTACATGGAACCCATACGTGACCACCAAGGCAACATCAGTCATGAAAGGACACACATCAGCGGTTGTACATGTGGTTGTTAATACACAACACGGACAGATCATCAGTGTGGGAAAGGATAAGGTATGTATAAGCAATACTCAATATTACATAAATCAGTAAAACTAGTAAAAATAATATTGTAACATAACAAAACAATTTGGGGAAGCGGTTCTCAATTATTGGCTACCTTATGCCTAGCATTATGATCCAAATAATGGTGTTAAAACAAGAGCTGATAAGGGAACATTGCTGCCCAAATTTGTATCATATCCTGACATTCCTTTTCAGCTTTGTGCAACTTTACAATAATGGTGCTTTCAAATTTGGTTTAGGTAGATGTATATCAATGTTTGTGAACTGATTTTTTGTTACCATTCCTTACTTCTAAAACAGGATGTTAGTTTTATCCCCCCCCCCTCTCTCTCTCTTTATCTCTCTCTTGATAAATCACACTTATATTACCCTCATCATAACAGGATGTTAGTTTTATCCCCCCTCTCTCTATCTCTCTATCTCTTAATATATCTTATATCCCACTCATCATCTACAATATACACCTTTGCCTTTATTTCTTTCTAACAAACATGTTGCCTATATGTATCTCTCTCTTAACTCTGGTCAATTAAAAAAAAAGTTGATATGATTACACTCCATGCCATGATTTTAGCCATGATTTTAAGGTGTTAAATTGTTTAACACACAGGGTATCAAGGTGTGGGATATGAGAGATCAAACCTGTCAACAGAACATCAACCCAAGGAACATCTCTCTTGGACCTCATGCCATCAGCTCTATATGCTTCCATGCTAAGACTGGATCACTCATTCTAGGAACAAATCAGGTACCTAGTTTGTGCATCTTTCCACTCCTCAATTCAAAGAAAGATTAATTGCAAATTATTCTAATATATAAATGTCTGTGTAATTCCAGAAAATATTACTTAATTTCAAGAGATAGATATTTGGAGACAAATAAACAAAATAATATTTGAACATATACTTAATATTACAAATATTGATTAACGTTTCCGAAGTAAATTATTGAAAAAAATTTAGTTTTAATTTTTGGGGAGTGTGATTACTTTCCTTCTTTCTATATGATCCTTGAATAAATGAAATCTTGCAATTTAATGACTTGAATATGAATTCCAATATTAAGGTCTTTTGAAAAACTTAGGTATGTGTGTCTGAGACATCAAATAATGCATATCCTTATTCTGGCTGTTGACTCTTTATTCTGAATCTTTGTTTACAGCTTGCCTTGCTGGAACACAAATGGGAGGTAGAAGGTGATGATGATGAGATGACATCACACAATCGACCAATCACACACTGTATCTACAATCACCTGTTCAACCAAGTAGTCAGTGGATGCCATGACTCTGTGGTCTGTGTATGGGACCTGGCCACAGGTACAAAGACCATACAGTTCTCAAACGCACACAAGTACATGGAGAAAGGCGTAGAGAAGTGTGCAGAGATCACAGCTATGACCTTTGACCCCACAGGACGTCGTCTTGTGACGGGAGGGAGGAATGGTACTGTCAAGATTTGGAACTTCAACAATGGAGCCTGTCTCAGAGAACTGGAGACATTTGACAACCTAGAGGTAAAGCTAAGATCAATGAAGCTCTACAATATACAAAACATCTAGGGTGTGTCATTCAAAAGTCGCAATTGATCGCAAGTTGCATCATTGTTTTATGCGCGTCTTGTTAAATGCACATACTGTGCGCATTACAATTTGCAAAGTTGCAGTTGATTTTGAACAACACCCCTAGAGTCTTAACAAGGGTGGGGAGGTGCAGCAGATAGCATTATATGATACAAGATTTGTTGACTGCTAAGACTGGATTAAACACATAAGTAATCATTAGCAATCCCACGGCTGCCACCATGTGATGGCTAGCTTAACAAGGATTGAGAAGGATGGGGGAATAGCATTATTATGTGCTATCAAAGATGTTGATTTGAATGATTGAAATGAAATCTTTACAGATCACTAGCGATCCCACTGCTGCCACCATGTCACAGTATTTTGTATAGAGGTCTGAAAACCATGATTCATGAACAGATAAAATCGATGTTATGTTTCACAATGATCATCCATGTCCAATCTGTATGATAAAGAGATTTCAATACACTGTATTATACAGTCAGACCTCGTTATAAAGAGCACGGATATAACGAGCCCTCATTATAACAAGGTAACTTTCCTGGTCCCATCTCTTTGTATTTTATTGTATTTCGGCCCTGATATAACAAGGTTTCAATATTAAGAGGTAATTTCTCTGGTCCCAACGATCTCGTTATAACGAGGTTTGACTGTACTCCATTACAAATCTTGGATTTCAAGGGTATTCAACTTGTTCCCTTTTCCTCTGTTTCTGTCTTTGTCCTCCTGTTGTTTTTCCTTTGGAGGATGTATTTGTGTGTGTGGGGGGGGGAGGGGGGGAGGAGGGGGAGGGGCAAGTGCATCATTGTAAATATGAAGATATCTAAAGCCAAAAGCAAAGACATTATTTCTTTGGACGCATGAGACTAATATGCTTGTTGATTAGATCATTGTACAGGCTAAATTTGTAACAAAATCATTGCTAACAAATGAATTTTCATTTATTTCAGGTGACCGGGATTGTGTGTCCAAAGCAAAGAATCGTCACAGCTGGTTGGAACAAGAGGATCACAAGCTATATGTAAGTCACACTTCAAGCAGCTTTCCTGTGAGCTAGTGGTTTTGAAATATAGGATGAATACATTTCATAGTCAAATCTTTATTCATATTGCAAGTAAAAGTTTTTTCACTTTTATATTATATTCGCATACTACTGATAAAAGGAAATGTATTCAGGTAGAAATTTGATTTTAGGGGATGTCATAATAATTCACAATTTGCTACTGATGGTTGAAGATTTTATGACTTTTTGCCAATATTATTATTAAATAAGAGTGGAAATGATTGTACCAGGCATGGTACAATGTGCTGAAATGTAGAATGCAATAATGTTGTGTTTGACCTCTACACAGTGATTCTGATGATGATGAGGATACACGTCAGTGGGCTACAAAGCATACAGAAGACATCTTAAGTCTTGCCTGCTCCAACACCAGCCGATCCCTCGCGACAGCTTCCTACGATGGTGACATCTGGGTGTGGTCATTAGAGACGACACATCCTTTGTGCAAGCTGAATGCCTTTGAGGGAGTGAAGCCCCAGACAGGATCACGTATGCTCAGTGTGTCGAGAGAGACCAGCTTCCACACCAATGGTGGGACGTCAGTGTACTCCAGTAGCTCCTCAAGACTACCCACTACCAGGAGTGGATCAAAGGAAAGGATGAATACTGAAGGAGGACTTGAGAACGGGCATAGTCTGGTGCAGGAGGTTGCCAAGATGTCTATGGTTGATGGTGATAGCGGTGATGAGAAAGCTAAGACTGTGTTACCAGCGATTGATCCACAAAGGAAGAGTTTAGTTGAACATGAACAAGCTGCACATCTCAAAGAAGAGTCACAGACCTTCTTTACTGAGAGCATCGGACCCACCAGAACCAAAGATTCTCGGCAGAAGAACGAGAGTGATAACAAAGATAAATGGAATGCCAGAGGGAAGGAGACGAGAGAAAAGAATGCAGACGGGCGCCCTCAACGAGAGAGTTCTTACTGTCTTGGTGCAAAGAACAAGGATGAATACATAAGGAAGCAAGAAGCATCAGTTGATAAGGTACATTTAAGTAAACATAAAATAATTCTTTATCTAAGCTCCCTTTCTCTTAATACTTCCAAGTTCCTTTATTCTACCAAAACTTTCTGTCATGAGAGATTTCTGAGAACATCTCCATGTCCTTTTAAAATGCTTTCACCGACTCATTAGCTTAATCTATAATTCAAGAATAGTTCAAAATAATTATCCTGATGGAGATGAGAAAATATCTTTGTTTAGAGTCAATATTTGAAAGCAGCTATCTTTCAGAAGAGAAGCTCAGGAAAGATTATGTGCACATTCAGATTGTCAAGGAAGGGACATGTTGTCTCATTGACAGAACCAAAGGCCAAAGTTCATTATTTTCATTACATGAAATAATCTATCTAGCAAGGCCTCTTACTTGACGATGTGCTTTCCATAAAGATATGAGTTTATGAAATAATTCTGCAATGATCTTTTTTTTTAAAGCTCTTGTTCCTGCAATCCCGGACAAATGACAAAGACACAGCAACTCTGATGGCGAGCGGTTCAGAGGGATGGGTGAGAGCATGGTCTATACATCACAAAGGAGGTCTGCTGGGCCAATTCAATGCTGCTCATAAACCAGGGGAATCAGTGTTAAGCATGGCGACAGATTCGGACAACGAAATACTTATCACGGCAGATACATTGGGCTATGTCAAGGTAGGAAGAGAAACCAGCTTATACAGTCAAACCTCGTTATAAAGAGCACTGATATAACAAGCTCTCGTTATAACAAGGTAATTTTCCTGGTCCCATTTCTTTGTATTTTATTGGCCCTGATATAACAAGGTTTCAATATAAAGAGGTAATTTCTCTGGTCCCAACAACCTCGTTATAACGAGGTTAGACTGTATCTTTATTATATGACGGCTGATGCCCGTCGTCAAAATGTTTGTTGTCGATTGTACAATTAGATCCTTCAGACAAATTACTCCATGAATTTCCATGGAAATATACACAGTAAACCATTCAGGTAACTGTGGAATCATCTCTATAAATCATTAATCATATCGGTCAATGAATTATTTTAAGCTTGATGCTGTGCTAGATACCTATTTGAATGTAACCCAAACACAAGAATACAAGAACGCACAACCAATGAACAACAAATTGTTTGATACTAATTTGTAGGTATGGGACATCTCCGAGTACTGCATTGGTAAACGTGAGATGGCTCGTCGGCAGCGAGAGAATATTGAAGTAGACTACAGTGACCGAGAGAGGAAGTACCCCTACCTATCAGGGAACAGCACCCTCAAACGTCTCTCAATGAGAATGGAGATGAAGTCACGATCCAACATGAAGCAACCACCGCCACAGAGTAACCCCAAGGATACCCTCCTCTTCCCACCAAAGCTGAATTCCTTCCGTGCTCATCTCAAGAGTATCACGTTCATTGATTATGCTGAAGACAAACGTCTCCTCATCACTGGCAGTGTGGATTGCTCTGTTAGACTCTGGACGGTGTGTGGCAGATACATTGGTATGCACTTAAATTAACTTTTTCCTTTAAAATAAAAACTCTTTGGAGTACATTAGTTTCACGTTTCTTATCATTCTAGGAATTTAGTACATATGTACATGTTTCAGGTTGATTAAAAAACCATTATGACACCTCAAAGCGATTGTTGTGAAGGACATTCAAAGAAAATCTTTGTGAGGCATACAGGCTACAGGGGCCAGTAGATCATATGAGATCACATGAACATTGCAATTTGCATTCTTATTATCAAATGAGTTCCACAGTCACCGGTCAACCCCGCGCGATTCCTTCGTTTTGGCCAAGGTTTATCGAAGTCGTCTCGCAGCCATACTTCTGGTTATGAGAAATCTCGCAATTTGTGAGATTTTCTTTGTAGCAAAAAGTTGCCTTCTAAATGCAGAATAAATTTCTTAAATGCTACACTGCTAGAAAGCAGGAGAGTCATAGACTAGTAATCTATATAATTTCGATATAAAATTTGGAAATTTATATGAAATTTTAGGGGAAAAAGAATGACTCAGAACATGATATTTGTCCTGTGGGTACTATTGATCACTGTGTAAAACTTTTTATTTTGAGCCCAGACAATTTTTACTCCAAATAAAAGCTGGAAAAGTCTAGTTTCTGAATATACCATTCTTAATATGCGGCACCTTATAATCGGGTCAAGAACACACTTTTTCAAGCACGAAACAGAACGAGATTTTCAAATTGTGAGAAAACTGTAAATCCTATTGTCTGATTGGCTGAGGAGGCAAACTGCGCGCGAAATTTGCAACAGACCGCATGGTGAGCGTGTCCTTCAACACAACAGCTGTTCCGTGGCCGCGGGTGGTCTGATCTGAGTGTGATCTTACCTGACCAATCATATAGCTCAAACGCCACGTGCCTTGGCTTGTTATCCAATCACAGTAAAGTCATCCTGATTTCATACATCTATTTTGCACTTGGGGTAGGAAAACTGTGTTCTTGACCCGATTAAGATATTTCCCCGTATAAAATGTAAATGCAGATAGCTAGGATTTCAAGCTTCACTCTCATGTAAAAATAAATGAGGCTCAACATTAAAAAATGCTCAAAATAATCATTAGCAACCAAGGGTAAATTTTGTTTTCACACCATATTTGTTCAAGAAGTTTTCACTCTATGTTTAATATTTTTCATTCATATGAACAGGAGAACATGAAAGATTGAATATACTACTTTACAAATATACCAAAATCATAATAACTGTTGCAAATTCAGAGAAGTAATGACAAAATAAAAAGATGTGTTTCGTAACGGTCAAACTGATTTTGAGAGGTGTCGGGTGTTCGAGCCATGACTCAGAGTTCGATAAATGGGCAGCATATATGCGGACCTGAAGATTGGCTGTCCAAATTGATATGTATGATGACTGGATTGCTCATTACCTTACTCTAGTCTATTTTCTATCATTTTGTGGAATGAACAATGTACAAGCAACTATCAACGACATTTCCATTTAATTGCTGCTAAACACAGTTCCAATAATGGCATACACTTAGCTGACACAAAAATGTAAGCACACGAATTACCATTCTGATTCCTTGCCAAGGACTCCAAGATCATACAAGATGTGTTGTTTCTATATGCAGGTACATTTGGTCAGAAAGGTGGATGGCCCAAGCTTCCAGATGACATCGATCCAAGAGGTTTATCTCGAGTGATGCCGCGTGATGTCCAGAGAGTGGCCTCGGCCATCACTCTTAAGGTCCTCAATGGAGGCAACATGCCAAGATGGAAGTAAGTCCAAGAAATATCTTACACAGGAATACTTTACAAGTACATTCTAACTCACTTAAAGAAAATTGTTAATGTCTAAAACCTCCCTAACATTCCGAAAATTAGTCATATCAACTTTTTGTTCAGATATGAATTCATTATTATAGGCATATGCTTTTATTTGATTCATCTAAAATTTAAGTCCAATTCACCTTTATAATGCACTTCAAAATACTTTTACTACAGGGGAACCTATTTGACTCATCGACAACAATGATCCTTAACAGTACAAACACACTCATAATTTTGTGTGATTTTGTCAATCCCTAGACTTGCCAAGACAATCATGATGGTAGTGGGTCGTAAGCAGATCAGACAAGATGAATTTGAAGACTCCAACTCCAACAGTGATGGTGTGGATGATATTGAACAAGCAGAAGAGAAGAGACAGTCATCTTGGGGGACCAGCTCCATCCTGGGCAAGTCTTATAAACCCAAGACAAGACATAAAATGCCTCCCATACTACCAGATATCAAGCACAATCAGAGTCAGGTAAATATATCTATATTGACGGCATTATATTGACCGTAGACGAGGCATATCATGCCACCCATACTCCAATAGTCTGCATCAAGCATAATCAGATACAACATTAATAAATTGCATTTTGAAAGTATTAAAAACCAGATACATGTACCCTATAACAGGTTTGTCATTTTTTGTTATTAACTCTGTAAGTGTCCCCAAAGATAGCAACTACAAACAACTAAAAGTGAGTAAAGACACTTCACAACTATTTCTCACTGAGTGCTTTGAATCCCAACCCCCCCCCCAAAAAAAAAAAATATATATATATATATTTTCCCATTTATAAAACTGTCTTTTTCATCATGATACATAAAGAAAACTTAGTGAACACGAGTGCAGTGGAATCTCATGATAACAAAGCCAAATATAGCAAAACTCTTTATTGTCTAAATATTCATTTTTACACTTATTTCATAAAACACCTAAAAAAAATGTCATTTCCAAGGTAGCATGGACCTTGTTATACTTGGGTTCCACTGTATCAGCAGTAGATATGAACACGCTGAGACGACACAATCAGGAAAATGTCTTGGTATAAGTTTGATGCCAGAATTCAGTGTTAGACCTCTTACAGATGAAGCTTCTTCTAAATAAAGAAATTTGATGCAAGAAATTTCCAGTTGCATTGTGATTCTAATCATCCAGCACTTTATTTGCTCTCTGTTCTTTTTAGAAGAGTCCTTATATTACCATGTTTTATCAATAGCACACATTCTGCATTATAAGCAAATTAATTTTTCCAGAACTTGACTCTCAAAAAGAGTTTGGTAATATCATTTGTATAATTTTGCTACAATCAAATCCAAAGCATGCACTAAATCTTTAACATATTTACCCTGCAATTGATCAATCAATAACAGATACATTTTTTTTGTCTGTAGGTGATGGTGTACTCCTCGCTCCCATTCACCAACCTAACGCCTGTCCAGGATCCGACCGTCCCAGCTACGCTACAAGAGATCCAGCTGAGACACCAGTCTTCTGACGAGACCATGAACAACCCGCTGGCTGGGGGACCACCGGGTCAGCTCAAGAGAGCTAAGAAATCCAGGCTTCATGAGTTCATACAGAAACAGAGAGCTATCAAGATGATGAAGAACGTGAAGAATGCAGCAAAGCAGGCACAAACAAAATGAACAGGATCATGACGATGATGGATGAAATCATGTTGGATAGTGACATTATACTGATGCTATGTGTTGTAGATCATTCCATAGACATTGATCATCATCCATTAATAACATGGATATGGGATCGAGATTGGAAGAAATATGCTTTACTTTACTGATCATCGAAAAAGAACAATGTATGACTTCTACTGCCAAACTTTTGATAAGTTAATACATTGCTGCAGGTTGATAGTTGTTGACAAGAAGTGCCAAATTCATGTTAATCATTCATAAATACAATTTTGGATCCTACATGTAGTTTTTTATTTTGAAAAATAGTCATACAAAAATGAGTTTTCTGTATGATAGGCAAACATACAATGTTGTGCAGGCTCAGAAAGCCGAGTTTCATTTTGTAACATATTTGTACATGCAGCCATAATAAATCATGTGACATGAGTTTGATCAATTTAGTACATAAATGTAATGCAGCATCAGTTTCTATGAACACACTTGGCCAGTTTATATACAGTAGCATTACTTTCAAAACGAACTTCACTTTGTTACTTTAGAAAGAGGTGGATGTACTGCTGAACAAAACATCTTGAAATGAAGTTAATATAATGGTAATAAATCCATAATATTAATACATTATACTACACAGTAATGCTGCCACTTACATTCTAAAAGTGGGTCAATGAATATTGAGTGGTGATAATAACATAGATATGGCAGGAAACGCCACTTCAACATCAGCAGAAATAAATTTGATTAACAATATACATGTACTATTAAAGTCTGAGTAGTGCATCAAATCTGTGGAATTGCCTGTCTATGCAATGTGATCCAATTGAAATACTTGTTGTTTTTCACCTTTGGTCTATTATTTATATACATCACAACTTCTGTGTTAGGTTATGTACAACAATGTGCACATTCTAATATTGTGAAGTTGATCAGAACATTTCAATGTGACACAAAAGTAGTGAACAGCAATCTGATTAAATCGTGGTTATGTACAATTGTAAAGATATTTATTTTCATATATATTCACATACATTTCAGACATTATAATAAAGAGATAATTTAATATGACAGAGCCTGTGTTCTTTGTGATTGTATAATACGAGTTTTAATAATACATAAATAATTAAAACATGAAAGGACATGACTTTCACATAATTACTCAGTCTCTTCTGTGCCTCATACATGTATGTATTAGGTAATTCCAAGGTCAATGAATTTACCTTTCATAATTCTTATTGTAATTCAATTCACTGTTGCTTGAGGAAGGATGAATATTTTCTTTTAAAATTTGGGTTGCAAAATAGCAAGTATTCCTTCCTGCAAAACAGGACTCATCTGCACATGGGTTCAATAATTACATCATCATAGGTGCAATGGAAGAATGTTTGACAAAATAAATAAGCCAAAGAGCACTTAAAACTTTAAAAAAATATTTGCCAACACTGCAGACTGTCTTTGTTAATTCTCTAGTATCTGCTTAAATATGGTTGCTGCAGACTCTTGCAACAATCTGGTGCACTGATAACAGTTATAATTCTGCAAAATAGGCATTTTATATGTATAATTAAATACAGTTTGTGGACTGAAATTCTCTTGAAATAGGGATGACAAACTATCTGTTCCCCACTCCCTTGTCGTTGCAAGAATAACCAAATCATATAACCACTGTGAGTTCTTGGACTGAAAGATAAACCATAGCACTGACTAGGACATTGAAATCTGTGACAAACTAGATATGTAGGGAGAGACAGGCATAGAAAAAAGGAGGAAGTGAGAGAAAACTAGAGAATAAGAAAGAGATAACTTGGGAGATAAAAGAAGTAATTTCTACAAAGCACATAATTATCTACATTTTGCAAAGCAATAGTATGTAAATTTATTGATAAAGAACTGTTTAGTGTTTTGTATAAAAAGTGAATAATTTTAACAAAAATTGTGTTTTCTCCAAGGCCAATGATTGCTTGTGTTTAAGTTTACCCTGGATATCATCTATTATCATAAAATCAAAACATCAAATACAGTCAAACCTCATTATAAAGAGCACTGATATAACGAGCTCTCGTTATATAACAAGGTAATTTTCCTGGTCCCATCTCTTTGTATTTTATTGTATTTTGACCCTGATATAACAAGGTTTCAGTATAAAGAGGTAATTCCTCTGGTCCCAACGACCTCATTATAACGAGGTTCGACTGTATTAGATGCCTTGTCCTGGAATAAAAACCTAATGTAAACAAATATGATACAGTGGAACCTCGTTATAAAGAGGTCGCATATAGAAACATACCTGCTATAACAAGGTGATTTTGTTGTTCCCAGCTCTTTATAGTTCTTTGTTTTTTACCCTTATATAGTGAGGAACCTGATATAACAAGGTAGTTTTCATGGTCACAACGGCCTCATTATAAAGAGGTTTCACTGGACAAGAAAGATATTTAAAAAGATATCTAATAAGAATAGAAACAGAAATAGAACCAATTCTCCTATAGTGAACAAAATATGAATTAAAAAAACAATCAAACAATATGTAAAATATATCTAAATTCTATAATAAATTAAGAGTTTTTAAAAGCCAAACTTGAGAAACAATGTTGCGGCCATTGGGTGTCACAATGGAAAATGCAGTTTAAAATTTGTAAATGTTATGCCAGTCATGTACATGTAAAAGAAAATGTACATCTACATGTACAAGAATTTCAATTATTTTCAATTAAAGCACAATTATTTTTATATCAATTTACCTGAAGCTGTTTTTATAAGTAATCACTTTCAATATTTCTTTTGGTATCGCAACATTTATAGCGGAATTCACAAAACACAAGAACAGTTGAAATGTTTACATACATTTGACCTATCATAACATGGGGCCCCTAATACAATAAAAAACAAAATGCACATTTTACGGTCCGCTGGAATGATCTCACTAGTCTGATCAGTTCTACTGAGTCTGTCTGGTAAGGTCCATTCTGTAAATAATTGAAGATTCCAATGGTGTGCAGCCTGTTCACTCGATTTCTGCGAGGGGTGAACAGCATATACAAGATAATGGCTAACATTTGTTTGAAATCAGACAATAAGACAAAGCAGCTTATCCAGCTGGGAGGATCAATGAGCTTTGATTGATACCAGTCAGACATCCACATCCATTGATGTCATGCTGGTAAAACAGGTCAGTTGTTCATTCACATCAGATCTGATTGATGCATCATATACCTGTGGTACAGCGAGTTCATGCGAGATGTACGGCTCATTGTTGTTGCTGAAAACGTTCACTCCATGTCAGCTATATTGCAACATCATCCAAGCTTGCATAAGAGACGCTATACAGATGTTTGTTTATAGTTCTTTGTGTCAATAATTTTCTTGCCACACATTGCACAGATCCCTGTAGTCAATGAGAAGAATATGTAATATGTTATGACACAAAATAGTGTTGGAATACAAAGAGATCTCTCAACCTTTTTAGATGGAAAAAGCATCATATTACTTAAAAGAGGGAAGAATAATTGATGAGGGTTGATCAGTTGTCTCACGATGTGCAAACGTAGAACGTTAGTTCTAACGTTCTACGTTTGCACATCTACGTTCTACGTTTGCACATCGTGAGACAACTGATCACGTTCTACATTTGCACATCGTGAGACAACTGATCACGTTCTACGTTTGCACATCATGAGACAACTGATCAACTCTCTTCAATTATTCTTCACCTCGATGAACATTTCAAACCATAAGAGGGATGAAGTTATACAATGAACTTGGATTGTGTAATAGAATTATCTTGAAAAATCACAGGATTATTAAAGCCCAAGTAAAGTTTTCGTAAAAGAGAATATTTTTATCGCCAAATTTTGTCTTCAAATTTATATAAAGTGAAATATGGTATCATGAACATGTTGCACAAAAGATTGTGCGAAAAATGAACAAGTTTTGGAAAAGCTATAACCTAAAATGTGCAAAATATTTCAGCGTTGTGTCGCCTGACACTAATTCAATATTTTCTTTCTTGATAAAGGACAACTTCTCATGAACAGAATGGGGCCTGTATCATAAACAATGCAATTAAATGACATTAAACTAAATACAAGAACTGGCAAAATGTGTACCAAACAGATACAATCAATTGAAAATTTAATCATACCTGCTTAGGTTACGGGCCCCTGGTATAATTTTTGTGAAATAGTACATATATTTCTTGATTCTTACCAACTTTGTAGGCACATGCTTGGCAGTAGTGTGATCCTATTTGATGAACAGATTGCTTACAAATCCTGCACTTCTTGAAGTCCTTTGTATAGGGATTCATGCGAGCCTTCTTAGCTGTGAGTAATTTGTTCTCACCAACTTTCCTTCCTCCTCCCTCTGCAAAATGAATATGGTTCTTTAAGTTGAATTTGCCATTTACTTGTGCACTTTGATGTATAGTATCAGAGCTCTTGGATTGTTACTGCAAACCATTATTTAGATGCATGTACAAAATAATCTAGAATCTTCATAAAAATAAACAAGTGTTCAATAAACTCTTACATAGAGCAACAGGTTCAGATGCCTTTAATTGCCAATGGCATTTTATCCCACAATTTTGGAGCAGTACAAATGAAGTCATAGTCCCCAAGAGTTATTTATTTTATGGTGAGAAAGTCTTCTGGGTCCTGTAACATAAAGCATGTTTGCAACTAATTGTAAACTGTAATATACATGATTTCCCATAGACTGGCGATTGATATCAATCATACGATCGATTGGAAAGCTTAATCTGGTCAGCTTTTCTTATCTACTTTGTAATTCTTGGAAATATTGGTGTGATGTAAAAGATCACAGTCAAAGATCTTGAATGCATTGCTGTTGAGGTAACCAATGCAACTTAATAAGAACACGCATAATGTGAGAAAACTTTGAAGAGGTAAGAAACAATGCTCGCATGTGCATTTTGAATATGTTGAAAATTAACATAACAAAGCATGGCAATAATCAGGGCATAAATATATTCTCAAAAACTTTCTCATCTTCTGTCTTAAAGAGTATCTGATGTAAATAGAATTTTGTATATTACCTAAGTACATCAAATTAACCTAAAATAATGTTACCACATGTATGGATTACTAGTTATGGAGTTGGAAGCAAATAAACAAATGTATCTCGATTAATGCACGAAACCTTAATCCTGTTAGTGGATTTTTTAATGCTGAAAACCTGTGAGTTAATCTTCATATCATCTTTTGATTTACAATCAGTTTTTCTTCATTTCAATATTAAAAAAATTGAAGACTTTTCTAATGTCATTGGTAATTCAGGGGGGTTGGTATTGTGTATTCTACCAACTAGCAAATTATCATTTTTGGTGTCAGATACCCTTTCAGGAAAACATTTTTTAACTATCATGACAAATGTTCACAGTACTAACCCCCTTCTTAATGGCGTCTGGGCAGAGGTATATTTCAACTTTACATTGTCAACACTGCATCAATGTTTTCCTACCATGATCGCAATATCACTGTGTTATGACAATGCTAGATAACACAGATTTCAGAATTTGGGCTCCTCGTGTATGTAAATGAATCATAAGGACTCTTAGTGTCCTGGTGACTTTAATAGGGATAGTTCACAGCATTTCAGTTTGACAATTCTTGTAATAGTTAGAGTTCTTGACACACTACTCGTTTGTAAATTGGCCTAGTTTAAATCTTGAATGGAATTATTCATACCTGTAGTGTTTCTTGCTCCTCCTTTCCATGGATCTGGCGTAACAACTTTTCCAAGTTTCTTTTCACCTACAGAAAGAAGAAAAAAGGTAACGGTACGTACTCTAATACTACATGCACAATATCTTAAAGCCATGTCTGAAAGCATCTTGATTTCATAAAGAAAAGGCTCTTGCTATCAATTCAAACTTGTGAAAATAGTCAATCATCACTTACAATTTCAACTGTTGAATATTTACAAACAAATCTTTCTTATTTATATTAAAGACAACATGAAATTCACACTTCAGTATTATTTTTCAGAGTAAAGAGGAATTCTGAATGCAGAAACTAAAGCACCTTTTTTAGTCCTACATAATCCTTCCTCTCCTCCTCTTCTCCTCCTCTTTTCTTCCTCCTCCTCCTTCTCTCCTCTCCACTTCCCTTTACGTTTTCTTATCTTCCTTCAGCACTGTGTAAAAAAATCAATTGGGACTGGGCTGAAAAAAAAGTTTTGAAATTCTCATTCAACTGCTATCTAGGCCTACCTACTTCTTTCTAATCGACTTGATAGAAAGGCTTTCAAGTTTCATAATAGAAGTTGGAAAAAATAAATGAATAAATGAAATAAGAAAGTACAATTTGAGAACTTTTCTTTGTCTCCTGACGATCAACAAATCCCTGTTTATAACTGGAGATCAATTCTGGATCAAATCAGATTCAGCAACAGATTGATCATGTTGATAAACTTGTCTCATTTGAATCTCCAGGCACCTGGTCCAGGGCAGGGGATCCAACAGGCAACAAATTGACGATACATACAATTTTGTCCAAAAGCTTTTCGAAAAGATTTTAACTGGAAATCTAAAAAGGTGTCTGTGTTAAAAGGTATCTTTCCTACACAACCCCC
>BQKZ01002584.1:69340-84737 GCA_036244855.1 Temnopleurus reevesii
GGGGGCGCCAAATTTGTGTTTAGCCCCCGGGTGTCAAAATCCTGGGTGTGCGCATGGATGTGATATTTTTTGGACGCCATTTGTTACTGTATCTCTGAGCTATTTCTGAATTAATTTCCACCATTCCACCATACCCGATGAGTGAAATAGTTATAATGCTTTTACTGAAATCGGCTTAAGTATTTAGTACATAAAAAAGAAGGGAAATTTGTGGTTGAGACATATGAAAAATCTTTTGATTCTAAGTCTGCCCCCATAGATGAAAAAAACATACAATAACGGCAGACAAATGATATGAATTAAGGACCCCCATCCAACTCCCAAGAAAAAAGAACAATGACAAAAAAAAAAATAGAAGAATAATAAATAGAATAGAAAATAGAAAATACAATTTGGGGAAAATGAATTACATAATTTATCAAATAATTATTACACTAACTTTTGCTTTTCTTCATTCTTTATCTAATACACCCCTTAATATCTCTTTAAATGATTATGCCTCTGATATTTTCTATCTCTGCTCTGCCCTTCTCTCACTCCCCCACCCCCGTTTCATATCTCAATCGTCTTTCACTTCTATATATATCTCCAAAGTTGTATTTTGAAAGATCTGTTATATTGGGTTATTAGAAACAGCTTTCATCCCCCCCCCCATCTCTCTCTCTCTCTCTCTCACTTTATTTCGGTCTATTAAGGGGTTGTTGCTAGAAGTTTGCAATTGATTGCAAGTTGCACTAAATTGGCCTGCATCAATCAAAAATTCTTGTTTCATACCTGTCTTTTCAGAAGCCCATACCGTGCATAAATGAAAATGCTTATCTTAATTTGCAATTGATTTGCAGGTAATTTGCAATAGATACTTTTCTAGCAACATCCTCTCTATCTCTATCTCTCCCTCTTCCTTCTCTATTTCTGTTGCTTTTTTTCTCCCCTGTCCTGTCCACATCCAAATTTCCGGTGAGCACCCCTGGGGGCGCAAAATTTGAAGTGAAGACCTTTTTTTTGGCTTGTCAACTCAGCTCAGCTCCCCAAGAAGAGCGTAAAATTTGAGGTGAAGACCATTTTCCCCCTTTTTTTGCTTGTCAGCTAAGCCAAGCTCCCCATGCGTCAATTTTGAGCGCAGCCCCCTGGGTATCAAAACCCTGGGTGCGTGCATGATGTGGAAGTGCAAAACATGTGTATTTAGTGATCACAATTTACCCGACAAATAATTCATGAAAAAATAATCACAAATGTATGGTTCACAAAAGATACCTTTATTTCAACATTGATAATGTACATATTAAATTGTTGACAGTATATGCATTTTTTTCTTCATTTCATTAATTTTCTCTGCAATCAGAACTATCAGCTTTAGCTAAAATATCCAGCAATAAACAAGACAAGTTCAATTTGAGTTGCTCAATATATTAAAAACATATAGCTATACACATGAAATGATACAATACAGTTTTATCTCTTGATATCAATTTACAATTTACAAGCATAATTTGCCATATACAGTACATCTAATTATGAGTGATTATTAACAATTTGCATGATTGTGTGAAAACAAACAAACAAACAAAAAAATCAGTATTATACAGTACTTACATGAACATGTCATAAAAAGATTCTGCTTCTGAAAACCATAGAATTTAATATTGATAACATCATATCCTTTAGAATGTTTCTTTTTCTTTTATAAATCTTGGGAATATACTAACATAGATAAGGGAATACATGGATATAACCATAAGATCGTTTTAATATATGATTTGATAGGAATAAGTAAGCCATATTTCTGTGAGATAAGACAATATTTTTTTCTTATTAGATGAAACCTCCCATAAAATGTTCAGTTCTCTCTCAATAAACAATACAACTGTTTTCAAAGACTTTTCCAGTCATAAAATGAATTCCTTTTTATGTGTGAAACTGTGAACAAATTACCAACTCCTAGTCATCATTTTTATTCAAATTCACAGAAATACTTGTAATTGAAAATACTGCAGTGAATATTTCAACTCTTCAATTTGTTTTGATAGCAAAGGAATAAAGTTGACTTCAAATGTATAAATAAAACGTAACATATTTTGGCTAAAATATTGATATTCTAGAAATACAAAGGTATTTTACCTTTTATGTGCTGGATTTTTCAAAACTGCTTCTGGTTATGCAGAATACATTTTTAAGTAAGTTCCTGTGCAATGGCCATGCTTACTACCTCATCAATTGAACTCAAATAGACATACTATATGTCTTAGGGTATATTGTTGTGGTAAATTTCTGTACTGATAGCAAGTGAGCTCGAGAGCAATATTGAGAACACAGTCTAAACTGAACCCTGCAGCATGGTAGTATACTGAGAAATTTACAATCCTTATTTCAAATGATGAATACTCTCTTTCAACCAAGCAGTATTCATTATCAATCTCTGAACTATTTCTGGTGAAAAGAGATTGTCATAAGCACATACTGAAGGTCTGGATTTAAAACATAAAGGAACACAAAATACTTAAATCTAACAGAGAAGCCATATTCCTATTTTGTGCCACCATACTGCCTATTCATGCTTTGATATGTCAAATGTCTGTAGCACCAATTGGAATACACTGCATGATATGTTATATTCTCTGCTCTAATACATTTTAGCAAATATTCAAGATGTAATAACCATCTTAAATGTCAAAATAAAATAGCATTTTCAGATGCTTTAATAGTTTTAAAATATCTTGGGGAAAAGATGGCTACATTTCTCTACAAAAATTTGCCTTGACAATAGCCAGCTTTTACAGAGAGTGGACTAGGGTATTTTTTTTTTTTTTTTTATCATATTTGACATCTATACATAGATTATGCCACATTGCAACTTGCATAGAATTGCATTGAAAGTATACATGTATTCACCATTTAAGTTAATACAATATGTTGCTTTATGATTTGTAAAAATCTACAGAAATACTACACAATAGACTAACATGACACATCCACTTATATTACACTGCTTCCATATTGAGGGGGGGGGGGGGGAATGTGACACTAATTAAAATTTAGCAATATTTTTTTAAATATATGTCCCAAAATCAAATAAAAAGTCAATTTCAACGGGTAATCACTTTGTATTTTAGAGGATCAGTATGTGATTGTCATACAATTCATTTTCAGATACATGGTATATATTAGAGGAATGTCCTCAAAATACCCACTAAGGATTATCATTTACCAGAAAATGAATGTCCCGAAATCACACAAAAACATAAACATTTTGCAAAATCAGGAGGAAAAAACATGAATATAACTTGCCAATGTTTCCTCATTAGATCCTAGGGATTTGCAACTCCTTTTGAATTGTAATATCCTTAATGCACTTGCCTTGCAGGTGCTTGCATTAATTATTATAAATACAAAACTCATGCAAACCTACAGCAATATCCCATTCTCAAAAGTGCTTTATTATTGAATTTAAATTCAATTCAAGCTCAAATGTAATTTAATGTTTCGTAAGCTTTAATACTTGAAAAAGGTTGAAGATAAGTTGTTCATCATACACAGGGTGACTGATTATAGGAGCAGAAATTTACTTCAATATTGAAAACTTGCTTGAAATTGTATCAATATAAAAGCCAAATACTTCCAATTCCATTTTGACATTTTCCTTCATTCAATAATATTTTGAAATTTCTGAAGAAATAGTTGGGAAACATTTTATTTTGGCATTGATTGTTCGAAATTGATTTGATTTTGTTGAATTCTGTAAACATTTATTTACTTTCATTACCAGACTAGATCACAAATTTGAACAAGTGGTGATTCAATTATACCCTAATAAAAAGAACAAGAAACTATAATGAGAACAAGCAACGATCGGCTAGATATAATCATTCATAATTTAAGTACATTAACATTGACATATATTAAGGGGTCAGTAATGAAGACAGCCATTAGATTTTAGATCTACCTCATGAATCTGGTGTCGCAGTTCAAGCATGAAATAACTTGCACAATGACAAAGGAAGTAAAACAAGATTACTTTCCGCTTGAGACAGAAATGGAGATAATACAATACTGATGAGAAGTGATCTGAGGATGTGGTATTGTAAGCCTTCTCCATGCAGGGGCATCAATTAATGCTTATGCGTCACTTACAATCTAAGATAGCAACTGCAACTCCAGTATACCACTACAGTTGTGCTTGATAAATACGATGTTCATTATCTTCTTTCCCACTGTTTAGGATGGCAGTCTTGCACAGAAAGACTACCCTGTATGGCAGTTAGTATAACGGTGGTCTAGTTGAAATGAAAAGCTCCTCTTCACGTCGGGTGCTAAGTTAGCTAGCTTCTTAGCTTGGCATAGAGTTCATCAATGTCTCTCTATCCTGTGAAGTTACTGAAGTTCATTTTTAACTTAATACTTGGTGTGGAAGTCTTAGGCCTGGAGGCTTGTCTAGCTGGCTGCTTGGCCTTATTAGAGGCTTGGTTTGCATGGATAGCCGTCTCTAGCTTGGTCTTGAGGTCTGGTGATGCCGCCATGACACTATTGAAAGCATTGGGATACTGATGACCGATCTTGATGAGACGTTGGAGGACGTGGTCATGCAACGCTCTGGATTGTTTACTCTGCTGCTGCTGAGGCTGAGTGGAGGAGGAGTTGTTTCCGGAGGAGAGATAACTGATGAGGATGGGAACCAGGAGAGCTACCATCTGGACTCCTGCAGAATGAGAGATGATGGAAGGAGAATGTTACATGATTAGAGTGCAAAAATAGGCAATACCACATCAACATACTGACATAAATTACTTTAATTTCTTCACATTAAGGAGAGTGCAAATTTCTGCTGCTCAAAAATAATTTGATTGTGCTCATATGCCATGGATACAGTTGAAGGCACAAGGTATTAAAAGTAAATACCAAAAAAAAAAGAAGAAAAGAATAAGTGAAACAAAATGTCTTTGCTTTTTTTTAAAATAGAAGAAATTAAGAAAATCTGCAGGTATAACTTACTATGCGATTCATCAGTGAGACCAACCAATATTTCTAGTACACGTATTGATTCAATGATAACTGCCACAGACTCATCATTGTCAGGTATATTGCCAGCAGAGGATTGTAGGTACTCCACCAAGCGAGGGCCAAGGGCATGAATATAAGGCGTCGACACTTCACGGTGAGGGCACTGGAAGATGGAGGCTGCCATCTGAAGACACTTTAACTTTACCTGCATAGAAAGAGGATCAGATTGGGAATTCAGTTAACATCCAGAGCGAATAAAAGTCTACACAGCTGTTGAGACCATAGCATCAATGGAACGTACAATACAAAGAAAAGAGTATCAGCTTTTTTTTTAGAGAGAGCATATGTTACAATCTTTAAAGCTTCGAGTCACAAAGATTAACTTGCTAGGAATACCATCATAATGTATATTAATTAGACTTCTCAATCATATTCACAGTGAGGAATGATACCCCACCACAAATGTGTGCGAGGTTTTACACAATTACCCAGCTTTAAAGAGTAATTAAAGCTATATAAAGGGAGAAACCGTATGTTTACTTTGGAACCATTGGTGCCTTACATCTAATCTCTATGGTTATTTCTTCAGTTCTGCTTTTCAACAGAGGGGAAATTCAATACCTCTATTGTTCAACCATGTTATACACATTTGAGATCTAACAGTGCACACCGAGGGATTAATACTTTAATGACAATGCTTCAAAATTTCAGTAATATGTCAATATAAAACAGAGGATGCAAGACCATGCCATAGATGTCTAAAATCATCATTATTGTTCCATAATCTCTATGCCTTGGATAATTTGTTTGAAAAGTCTGCCTGTCTTTGTTGGTCATTTTGATGTATCACCTCACCTTGGTATTCACTATAAAATGTTGAACATGTACCGTGTAGGGTAATTCCATGATTTGATCAACCTTTCTGTATGTCTGACCCAACTTTTCTCCTACTACATTACACTGAGCTTATGATGAACAAAAAAAAAACCTTATTGTGGGAAGGTCCCATATATAGGGGGTTGGACATAAATCGTTTATGGCACTGCCCAAAAGTAATCTCAAGGTACAAACATACCACAGGTTCTTCTGATTTGAGAGCTTTACAGAAGAGATCAACCCCTTGCACTTGGAGAGAGGAGACAGCTGATACTGAGGGTGGGGCAGAGGCTATGAAGACAGCTACAGCTAACAGAACACTGCACATATCAACATCCATCTTGTCCTTATCTGAAGAAGAAATAATCAGAAATAGAATCATTGAAGACACTGTTTTGCGATTAGCCCATATGATGTGATGTATACCAAGCAGGTACATTCTAGCAGATTCAGTCTAATAATTGAATAATATTCTTGACTACAAAGATCTTTGTTCCTCATAAGTATACTTATGTCTGTCTGTTTTTTTCTCATAACAATACCCAAGTACCTTTCACAATACAAAATTGTGTACCCTCTCCCTTGTAGGGCCATTTGACTGACATTTAAAAAAAATGTTCTGTCCATAATTTAATATCATCAAACTTTCAAGTTCCCGAGAGATTTTTACATTTCCAACTCTTTTTTTAAATTCAATTTAATTATTGTTTTATTGAAATAAAAAACACCTGACAATTGTCAAAAGACCAAATCTGTCATGTTTACAATGTTAAAATACAAACGTCAAACATTTCATACAATTGAAATTCCTAAGAAATGTCTTGTCATTACCAAGATGGCACTGTTACAATGAAGCTTACCTGGATTAGAATAATCCAAGATGGTAGCTAAAGTGCTCTGAAGGAACTTCTCCCAATCATCTGCACATCGCTGATCTTTGACAAAATGGCAGGTTGCCAAAGAACGAAGAGCCTGCATACATGAGGTCACAGTGGGGGCGCTCTTTCCATCAAGAGATGGCTCCGCCGTCTCACGTAGGACATTTGTCGTCAGGCAGAGAATTGTGGGTAATACTGATACACTTCCTGTAATGAAAAAAGAGAGAACTATGTCAGGGAGTTCAATCTTCTTACCTACATTCAGAGATATAAATAAACATTTTGACTACTTAACTCATGCCAATGGCATGACAAAAACTTAGCATTACTATATTCAATCATTATAGGAACATAATTTGTGATACACTGTAAGCAAGTTACAAATGCTGTCAATTATAATTATTACTACTATTATTATAATTAGAACTAAGTTTTACAACAATGTACAGCATAAGTAGTTCTTTCTGCTAAGGTTGCATTTTCTTGTTTTTCATTAATGGGAATGGCACTCGTAATATAACCCCAACAAAAGTATTTTGTAATGTGTAATACCATTAGATAATGTATTATCGAGTATTCAAACCGAACTTCATTTCATATCTTGCTTGCTACCTATGTCTTTATTTTGTTCATGTTCCTTCTAACAAAAACTTAAACAGGTGGGTGTAATTCTTTTGTGAGACTGCTTACCTGCTGGAGAGCAGAGTGATGGTAGCTCAGCCATGATAAGGACTGTAGCTGAGATGAGATGACTAGCTTCATCAGACAAACCAGCATTCTTAGAATAGCTGTGAATGGATGCTGCACTAGCCCCTCCTGACGGATTGAGGGCGGGGAGCTGCCTGACTAGGATGCACAGACACACCTCTAGGGTGGCAAAGACCACCGACTTGCCAGGGATTACCTCCCCGCTTGCTCCACCTTCACCGATGTCAGAATCCCAGTCAAGATTCTCTTTCTCGTTTTCTGATTTCTCCTTGTTTTCAATACTCTCACCTGCATAACAAAATAATGGGAATCATTATAATTGAGCTGCATAGAAAGCCAACTTTCTCAACCTCTACAGGAATACATGGACCCTAAACTTGTAAAACCCTGTATGATCCAGTACAAAAATAAGAAAAGTAAATAGTGATTAAAAATTAAAGTAATAGATAAATGATGTGAACATTAAAATGCACAGCAATGATCCAATATCAAAATATCCTAACAGCAGTGACTTTGGGAATGAGATCAATAAAAGATATATCTTAATATATTTGCTGAAATATTACATGCTTTCATACCCTATCAATACCACAACTCTATCTCATTAAAACATAATTCATGCTACGGAAACATGATATAATGAGCTGATTTTCACCTTTGACCTTTCGTTGTGCATCCACCTTTTCCTGCACAGCTTTAACGATCTGCTTGACAACATTGATGACCTGGAGATGAGTGGATAGATTCTCTCTAGTCAGCAGCAGACGATGGAGGACGTTGAGGAGCTCAACAGCTAAGGATGGGTCGGACATGAGCTGCCGTCGAGGCCAAAGGTCATCAAGGAGGGTGTAAAGGGCTTGTAGGCAGGAGGAGATGTTTTGGAGAGGTTCTGTAGCACGCTGGTTGGACAAACTCTCGACACATACACCTGAGGGGGAGAAGACAGAAATCAGGATTATAACGATACCTGTAATTAATATATCATATTCTACTATGGCTATCTTTTGAAAAATTTACAACTGCGTTGCTTTTTAATCATCAGATAACCAATTATAATCTCTTGTTGGTGAATAAATTAAATTCAACACAATGTAGAGTAAACCATGGCAAACATCTTTTGTGTAAGGTCTTTGCAAACTGCCGTTACAGACTACAACAAAATTGCTCATACAAAAAAAAGGAGCTCTAGTGTAGAATGTATCTTCATAGATAATCAAATGAGGGCTCACCCATAATAAGATGGAAGTAGTCTCCTTTGATCTCTTCTGGTTTCTTCATAGAAGCAGCATTGCCTGTCGGTATAACAGCCATACCAGGCAGCATAGGACCACTGTTAGCTGGACTGGTATAGCTCCCATCCATGTTCTCCTCAATGACCCCAAACCCTCCAGCGTTGAGCCAGAGTGATGCAGCGTAGACAATGGGTGCCCATGCCCTGAGGTAGTGTGGTCTGGTGGTGGAGGTGGCCTCAGGGTTGTAGAAGGCTCCACCGTCAGGGGGTAGCTGACTGGTGAAGTCATCAGGCAAGGCCAGCAGGGCATGGTCTCGCAGCGCTGCTAGCCAGTACTTGTTGAGTGATTTGAGCTCTGGTTGGACCAGTGTAAGGAGACTATCTGATGATGGTTTGTCTGAGGAGTAGTCATCTCCATTTGTGTTTGTGTTATTCGATGGAGACGTATTATGCTTCATCGCTACGATGTACACCTGAAAAGGGAAAAAATAGTGCTCATTGATATCAATCATAAAGCGAATACAAAGTATTTCAAATATCAATAATTTCAAGAGTATACTGGTTTATTCCAGAAAATGCTCTGTTTATTTGTTACATCTTACCAGTGACAACAAATTTTGATGGGTAAGATGTTTCCATATATGATTCGCAAAACCAGATCTGGATTACACAGTGCATTTAAGTAACAACTAAAATTGGAATATAGAGAGACAACATAAAGTCAATTAAATTTACTGGTAGACAGGCAATGGAACATCTGGTGCAATTTTTTGCCTTAGCTAAGAATTCATGTAATAGATGCAAATCTCTTCATTCTTACCTCAGACCAAGCTTTAATGACAGCCAGTTTCTCCATGGTGAAGGCACTCTCACTATACAGCTGCAAGGGGGCGCCTTTTCCAACCTTCAGCTTATCAAGAGACGAGACTAAGAGCTGATGGACTCTGCGAAGGTCATTGAGGTCATGTGCTACCCCACTGCCAATCCATGCACTCGCAACCTGCATAACATAAAACAAAAAGGATGAATCAAACCTGGAAAGTGAACTGCAGCTTTCACAGGCTGAAAAGTCAAATGTTTACTTGACAGCGTGGTGCTTTTATTTTTACATGTTCATGAATTTGAATTGCCTAAATCAATTTAGATTACTTCGATTAGTGTATGTTTTGTTGCTTTTACATCATCCAATTGAGCAAATCTCCAGGTAATGTTGATTGATTCTGCACATATACTAGAACATATTTCTCGCAACACCTTTATTTTTCTTCTTACAACATATACTTCTTTTGAATGCTAAGAACTATATGGATTATCAATATAAGGTTTACTTTTACCCCAAGGCATAACATAACTAAATCACACATCCTTTACACATCTACTAAATGAGGAGTGATAAATATGGAACTTTATAAATATACTATGCATCAGTTATTTTGATGAAGATGTATGAGCACCTGCTTGAATGCAATGAGATATAGAAAAATTGGAGCATGCACTTAAAAAAAATCACAGGACAAACGGGAAAGCTGGCATCTTTATTTAATATGAAATGGGAGAGATGTTATAATGAGAAGAACAAACCTGACATGCCATGGCAGTCACATCTGAAGGGGTATCAGCTGAGAAGGCTGGTCTCAAAGCAGCACCAACCTGATGGAATAATAAAACAACCTGGTGATGCTTTTGGCATTCTATGGAATGATTTAAACATTTTATTTCACTGTTTAATGGAAATTCATTGTTTGAGAAAGTCATAGGTGTCTAATATAAATAGCATGGCATGGAAAAAGTATCAGCTTTTACTCAAACTTTTGTGCAGCTGAAATTATATAAGATAGTAGAGTGCTAAATTCATTTTTCTTAAATTTCTTTTTAAAAATTTGCATTCCAGAATTGCAAAATAACTAGGAAGGTTCTTATGTAGGGGATTGGACATACATACCATATGGAATTGCCCACATAATGATTATAGTTAAAGGGGTGTTGCTGGACAGTCACAGCTTATATGCACAAGCTAATCAAAATCATTGCTTTCTGCATGTCTTGATAAAAGTGCACATACAAAACATACATTTTTATTTGGAATTGATTTGTAATTCAATTGCAAGTGATTGCAACTTTCACTGAACACCCCATTCGTCCCTGAGAAGACCAACCTGTGCTTGGTATTGCTCCATGATGTAATGACCAGGGAACTCTGGTTCAGGAACCCTAGCAAACTGCTTGATGATATCCTGTAGAAGCAACAAACCAGCTGTCCTCAGCTGATTGCTCTCTGATGTAGCAGCGATGAATGCTGTACGCACAAGGTCTGAGAGGTGCAATACGAGGAAGTTGTCTGCAAAACAAGAAATGGGATTGGTAAAACAATTGATTCTAATACTGCCCTTTGATTTTGCCAACAATTTAAAAAGTTTAGTTTTTGTTTTGCTTTGTTTAATTTTTTTCTGTATGTAGCTTGATACTTTATAACCATGAATAAAAAACGAGAATACAATTTCTAGGTTGGGAATTTTCTTAAAATTGAAACTCTAGCTCTTCAGTGATATGCAACATGAGCACTCAATTATTCTAAACCAAGTGTGATACCTACACTGCATACACATAACTTCCTACTCCACAAGTGACTTGATTCTATTAACAGGTGTCATACAGAGGAATCCAATAAAGGCTCAGTCATACATTTGCAATAAAAACTGATCCATTCCCTGTTCTAAATTCATTTCATGGCTCCTTTGGGTAGATATATGAAGGAAAGATGAAGCTAAAGATTTTTATGATACATGACTGATCATCATATTTCTTTCCCCAAATGAACTCACTTGTGCTTGTCTTGACTCTCATTTCTCTAGCCAGAGCGACATCAAAGTGAACAGTATTACCATCACATATCTGGATGACACGGCGCACACTCTCAGCTGCAAACACTCTCGTTGGCCATCTTGGTGGGACTATCATGAACAATAACAAATATATCGAGTACAATCAAGCCTTCTCTTTCAAAATACATGAGCATACACATCACATGCTGTGCACTGTGTAAATATTTCATTAATTCTCAAGAAAAATCATACATATCATATTTTGTAATTCATTCACATATTCTTGAAGTGTGCTATGTTTTTTTTAATCACAATGTTTTATCATTTTGTATTTTGACTGTTTTTTAATCAATGAAGAAAATAAAACAGGAGATTTCTGTACCTGTTGGATGCGTATCAATCTTGTCAGGAGCCTTGAATGTTGCATCATCATCATCTATAGTCTTCTCATCATCTACCTCGATCTCCTCTCGAGGCTTGTTGGGCATTGAATCAGAGTCTGCACAATGAAAAGTGTTACAATATCTTACTTAAATGAACAATTCATTCATTATAACCAACATAAAAGTTATTTCTTCCATCATCATCATCATGATCATCATCATGACCACCACCACCACTTTTTGTCAATTTTTACCAAGTAAATTTATGCATTTCAGTCTTTAGCTGCAATGTCAAATTCTTATAGAAGCATATCAATTTGATTCAATACAACCACAATCACTGTCATCAACATCATCATCGTTGTCACCATCATCGTTGTCGCCATCTTCGTAGTCGTCATCATCATCATCATCATCATCATCATCATCATCATCATCAACATCATCATCATCAACATCATCATCATGAGATCATCTATAGTCTCCTCATCATCATATTCACCCAAAGGCCAGGCAATACAAGCTACCCACCTTTAGAAGCAGACAGAACAGCTTTGCAGAGAGTGAGCCATCCAGCCAGATTCTCCATGACTAGTTCATGTAACATACTGATGAGTGTATCATGGATGTTGGATAGCATCTTGGCATCCGTTTCATTGTTTAGCATAGTGAAGAGCAGACCTTCTAAACCCGTTTCTGGAAGAATATAAGAAAACAAACAAGACATGATAAGCTCTTAAACAATGACATAGAGGATTGGGATACAGAAGTATTTCATAATTATCAATCATTTTTTACAGTCTTTACTTTTTGCAAAATTTCTACAGATTTCTATACAATAGATCATTCTGTCTTAAATGTACAAAAACAACGATGAAAAACAACCGGGATTGGTTACAAAATTTCCATTGGAGAGTGATAGCAATCTGTCATCTTTCATGATTAACCCATCAGTCACTTTTTTCAGATGAATCATATGGGTGATAAAAGGAAAATCAAAGTTTCGTGAAGTATACAAAAAAGTGTTTAAAACATGAAACATGAAAATGTAGTCAGGAAATACAAAACAATTGCATGTTCAGTTCAATTACAATTTACTAAATCCATATGCAATAAGACAATAGACAATACTCACCAGTAATTATTGCATCAGATTTGGCACCTTGTACAGTAGGGTTTGGTTTCTCTGTCTTAGCAAGCTTGAGAGCATAATCACACACTTCTCTTGCCTCACGCTGAGAGAGTTGACGTAAACATGCCACCGCGGCTCGCCGTAGCAGCAGATGAACACTTCCCAGTGCAGTCTGAATAATGACACAAAATATAATTAATTTCCTTGAGAACAAGATTTAATATAATATTGCATACAGAATGTTTCACAAAAAGGCTCTCCAGCGAATGACTATAAATACTTAAAATACAGGTAACAATTTATGACTGAGTAATACATGAGAGATTTTTGTAGAGAATTCAACTTTTAACTGGAATCATTGGATCAAAAAGGAAAAAATCAGAGAGCAATCAATGAGGATAGTGGATAGATCCTGACAAAGGAGGCTTGTTTAGAGACGATCAAAAGTGAAGGTTAAATTAACTTTACAATTTTACAGAAATATAAACTTGTATAAAAATGAATGCAATGACTTACACATAGATCAGGAACAAGAGTAGAAAGATTGACATGACGCGGTGCAAACATGTGAAGCTGTTGTAGACATGCAATGGCTTCGGCTCCAACCACCGAGTCTGGGTGATCCTGCATGATAGCACATGCTACAAGGCAGGAGGTCCTTGCTGTCGCTGTGTTACCACGGTTACCTTTTGGTCAACAAAAAATAGATTAATTTTCACTTGACTATCATAACTGTAGTGGAAATTTTCAATCCAATTCAATTTGGTTCAAAGTGATTTAAGAGATCAATGAATGTCAAGGTTTGCAAAATTTCTAAACAAACAACTAGCACTGATTAGTTTAAAGAATAAGCTGCTTTGAAGGCAGAGATACAAACCTTGAAGCTCTGGCCCAAGTGTGGTGATGAGAGCAGCCAAACAACGACCTAGGCATTGATGAACCTCAACAGTTGAGGGGGGTACACTGAGTAAGAGTGTGAGGACCAATGAGAGGGTAGGCTCAACATATGACCTGAACATTGGGCCTCCTGTGTCTGCTATTAGAGCTAGGGCATGCAATGCCCACATCTATAGAATGGAGAAAATGAGAAATGAGACATGATAAATATACATGTATGTCTAAAAAAAAAAATTCCTAAAATCGAACAACATAACACAAAATCATTTACGGACATTACAATGAATCAAAATGCTAAGAATTAATTATTCATTATCCATATATAAATGTTCCTGCATTGGGCATTGCAGAATGCAAGTTAATTTGCAAATACCTAAAAATAGGCTCTAAATCATCAGTGTAATTCATAGCATGTAAACACAAGCTGTTTTAGCAACATTTGTACAAAATAAAAGTAGAAAATTGGGTCATAGGCAAAGCCATTTTAGGGAAAATTCATGTCCCTAAATCTATATCAATTCTGATATGTGGTTAGAACACTCACCTGGACCTCTGGAGATGTTGTATCTTGTGCTAGAGCAAGGAGGATACTGACACTTGTATTAAGATGCTGGCCTGCTCCCATGCCTCCTACATAACGATGGAGGCATCCAAGGGCCAAGGAGTTACCTGTTCTTGATACCACATCACGAGCTGTCTTTAATCTGGAGATGTGAAAAAGAGAAAACATCATGAAGAATGTAGTTAAGCAACTATCCATTCCTTAGAATTACTTTCAATCCATGCTGATCAACTTTTTGTGTGTGTTTTTGCCTTATTGTCTACATCTCCTTTTCTGTAACATCTATCACATCTCTTTTTCTCTTCTACATTCTTTTTGCTCTGTTTATGAAACTTCTTTTGTTTCTGTTTGCTCTCTTCCTTATCCCTCTTGTTTCTCTCCCTCCCTACCTACCCCATCCATCCTCAACCCTCCCCTATCTACCAACCCTATTGTTCCTCCCTATTTCTTCCAAGTTTTTTTTTTCTAGGTGTGAGCAGATATCAACAGTGTTCAATTATTGACATCTCTACCCCCTCCCTGCTGTCAATTTCCTTCCTAAATTGTCCAATATATTTTTTCAATATTCCCTCTCTTTTTTTTCTGTCTCTCACCTATCAAAGCACATCTGAGCAGTCTGTGCAATGAATGTATTATCTCCTCCAACCTGTGCCATTCTACCAAGAGCTTCACCGGCTGCACATCTCAAGATTGGATTCCCATTGTTCAAAGCACCCTGTAAAATGCATAGAAATAAACTTTGAGGAAGAAGTTTTCAAGGAATCATATTTATACTTGTCATATATAATAGCAACATTTTGTAAAAGCAGATAATTATTTTCCAGTTCCCTCAACACAAGTAACACCAAAGATGATCTATTAATTAAGATTGTGTTTATTTTAATCTCTCTAAAGAGTAACTATATATATTTGC
>BQKZ01002585.1:31955-43507 GCA_036244855.1 Temnopleurus reevesii
TAGGGATCGTCATATTTCAGTGACTTTGAAAATTCATAACTTTTGAACGGGTTGTCCGATTTTGCTCAAATTTTCACAGTTTGTTCATCTGATTTTTCTTCATTCAATGAGAGCACGATAAGTCAAAAGGCTGGTTCCCCTTTAAATTGAGATAACTCAAGATAACTCGAGATGAGCGAAGAAACTAAGTGTATCTGGTAATGAACTGCTTTATTCTTGGCAAACCAAAATGTTTTCTTCTTCTTGCCAGTTGAGATATACATGTAAACATTTACATGTACATATTCAAATATTCAAATCAATTAACAACAAAATAGAAAGCAGGTATACCATCTGACTAAAATGGACAAACCCAATTCAATGAAAGAACTAGTAAGGAACAAAGATGAGATGACAAGATAGAGTAGGGGAATGACCATGAAGGAATGCAAGAATGGTTGAACTGTAAATGATATGAACTGAGGAGTCGGGTGAAGGATACAATGAGTGAATACACCTGAGTAGAGAAGGAATGAATAAGGATGCCAGAATGAAATGAAAGGACTCTAAAATGAGTGGTGAAGTTGGAACTTGACTGCTTGGCAAATGAAAAGGAATAAAATAATACAAATAAATACAATCATTCACAGTCCAGATAGTGAAGGAAGGGAAACACAGACAGACAATAAAACTAAACAGTGACAAAGTAATGACCTTTATTACATGTCTTATAGATTTTGTACAGTACATGTACGTACACTGTACGAGTAGAAAACACTGTTTCATCAGTCAACTTTACATGTGAATTTATGAACTGCCAGGTCCATGCATACTCATATTCTATCTTTTTCCTTTTAGATTAATTCACTTCCCCAAAAGAAGGGATTTTAAAGGGCAGTTGACCCCAGACTATCAGTGAATGATAAATATACATGTACATATACTGTACATACGATAATCAAACTGCACTGTACAAAGTGAACGGAGATTTATCCATGTTTGCAGTCATTTTGAGCAAGTACATGTAGGGGTCTAATCAAAACTTTGAAAAATCCGAACTTTTGAATGGATTGTCAGAATTTGCTCAAACTTTCACAGTGTGATCACTATTTTCTCCATCCACTGACTGCACATTACATTGTAATGTCTGGGGTTAATTCCCCTTCAGTAAACCTGTTGAGCTCGTGATAGAATAGAGTTTCAAATCCAAGACTAATCTACAAGTACACTGCCCTGGCCTGGGATTGCGTCAAAATAGTCTGGGATGGTGTAATCCCTCACTGGACAATACAGGGTGGGCTCTCAGAGCAGAGGCCATAGGGACACGTGTATTTACTGTCAGTGCAAGGACGTGCAATACTTATTGTAAGGAGGTTCAGTATGTGTCATGCACAAATTGATTTGTTTGTATTCACACCATGTAAAATGTACATGGAGGCCTATGTATGCTATATTATACATGTGTGAAGATTATGGGTGGGTAGGCATACAATTGAGTGTATAATAAAGCCTGAGCACTGTCTGTTGAATGTAATCAGAAATTCATTTTTTTCTTTCATTCATGTTGTACATGTAGGCCTACATGTACACTGTAGATACCTGTCCCATTTCTTATTAAAATTCTGTCAATCTGCTTCCCTCCATGGAATGATTTAAGATACCCTATTCCGTTTTTGCAGGGGGGGGGGGCATTAATTCTTCATTGGGTCTTTCCTTCTTCAGAGGTCTTCAGAGATTTGATTTACATGTACATGTACATGTAGTTAGCATTACATATTAAGTGTATGGATTGAGAATCGCACCTAGTTTTCAAATTCAGGCTGTGTATGTACATGTACAGTATACATGTACATAGGCTTGTACGTAGATACTGATAATACAATATGATTGGAAGGAATGGGACAAAACAACCAATTCTCTTTCAACCCTCCACAGAAGTTTGCACTATAAATTACAGGTGAACAGGCCGGTTTACTGTTTATTGCCAAATAACGTACGTTATATTCCTTAAACCACTTTTCAACAGATGAACTACATGTACATGTAAATTACTTAGAATCCAGTGTACATAAATTACTTGTTGCTATGGTGGGAAAGCTTACGGCAAGCTTTTTGTGATTGTCAAGAACAACCTTTGTATGTACTATATATGCATTAAATTTGCATCTAATAGTACATGTAAACCCGCCTTTTGTACTGCCTGATTTTTATTATTCATTTTAATTTTCATGAATTTTTGTGTGTGCAAGAATGGGAAGATTTTTTGGCAACTGGACCAGTCATAAAAAAGAGAGTTTATTTTTTGCCCACTCTGTGACTATACATGTATGTCACGTTTATGACAATATTTACATTTCCAAAGGAAAACAAATCATGCATTTGTTTACTGGTACATTGTACTTATGCACTTTGTTCACACAATTGATGCAAAATGCCAATTAAGATAACAAAATCATCTTTGACTGGAACCATATTTAATTTTTTGGCTCCTGCCACTGCTTCATGTTTGTTGACTTAAGAGTAGTATGCTAGCCCAATATATTGTTTACCCTTCATTTAAATTAGAATGCGTATATTCTGCTGCTGAATTAAAATCATCTAAATTCTTTTTATTTTTTAAAAATTTTAATCACATCTGATTTTAGATCCCTTACAATGTATGTACAGCAAGTTTTTAGAATGGTTTCAAAATACAGTTTTCCTATGGATGTACAGTAGTTAACTAATATTTAAGTAGGAAAACAGTGTGCACAACTGTGATGAATGATCATTGTACACATGTACATGTACTCATACAGTAACTTGATGAAGATTGAAAAGTGACAATTGACAAATTATATTAATAGGGGCTCTCACCAAGCATTTTTTTGTATAATTGTACATCACCTTTTGAAAGCATGAATGTTAATAATATTGTCTACTTGTACATGTAAATTTATGTACATACCGAACTGCATACATGTACATGTAGAAGCACTTTTCGGTGCTCACAACGCGAACAGTATCAATTGCGTAAACAGAAAGTTTATTCAACTTTTAAAGGAACCCATACATGAAAGTGTTGTGGACATCAAACATATTTATACCTATTGTGTACAATGTAGATGCTCCTGCTACATGTACTTGTATGCATTCCAAAATGAGATTTATAAGGATTAAACATCCGACCATATGTTTCAATTAATTGAAATAGAAATTTTGAGCCCAGGGTACATTCATGTACAGGACAAGTGAGAATGTTTATAGCACTATGAATGTAAGAATGATCGGATTACAGTGGGTTCACTGGGCCATAGTTCTGAGCTTTTATAGTGATAGCAGTTAACATAAATATTGACATGCACTGTATATAATTTGAGTAAATCACATGATCGATTTGTACAATAGATGCTGGCCTGGGGGTGACAGGAAGTGGGATACAAGTCGAATCAAATAGGACTTGTAGCGACAAGTGTCAAACCCTTTCTTTTGTTCATATTTTCCTGTGTGAGGGATATAAAAAGGCAACTTCCATAAATATCCATTATTATCTAATTTGGTAATGTTTTGAAACGTTCAGCTGTTCTCGGAAAGTAGTCAAAACAAAGCAGGGGTTTCCAGTTTAACTGTATTGTGCTTCAAATTGAATGTCATCATGGCACCGAAAGTATTTCTTTGTTTTCCAGATGATTATGGTATGANATTGTACATGTACATGTACATGTAGGTCTGTCTAGATACTGATAATACTATACGTTAGGTAGGAATGGGACAAAACAACCAATTCTCTTTCAACCCTCCACAGAAGTTTGCACTATAAATTACAGGTGAACAGGCCGGTTTACTGTTTATTGCCAAATAATGTACATGTACATGTACATGTTATATGTAGATCCGCTGTATTCCTTAAACCACTTTTCAACAGATGAAATAAATTACTTGGAATCGAGTGTACATAAATTACTTGTTGCTATAGCGGGCAAGCTTAGGGCAAGCTTTCTGTGTTGTCAAGAACAACGTCTGTGTGTGGTGTGAGCATAACATTTGCATTAGTAAACCTGCCATATTGTACTGCTTGATTTTTATTATTCATTTTAATTTTCATTATTTTTTTTTTATATATAATTCTTATACACATTTTGAGATCGTAGCATATTCCTTTACAAGCTGATTCCTTTGAAAATTTGAATTTGACCGTTAAATCATAATTAGCGCCCTCTCTTGATTATAACAATATTTTGCTTGTTATCGGGCATATACAACATTATTATATAATATATTTATTATATTATATTTTTATTGTAAAGGAATACACAAACATTAAACTCTGAAATTGTCATCCAATTCTGTGCATGAGAAGTTGTCCTTTATCAAGAAAGAAAATATTAAATTAGTGTCGGGGGACACAACGCTGAAATATTTTGCACATTTTAGGTTATAACTTAAATTCCAAAACTTGTTCATTTTTCGCACAATCTTTTGTACAACATGTTGATGATATCATGTTTCTTTTTAAGTAGATTTGAAGACAAAATTTGGCGATAAAAATATTCACTTTTACCAAAACTTTACTTGGGCTTTAAATGCAAGAATGGGAAGATTTTTTGGCTACTGCACCGGTCATAAAAAAAAGAGAGTTTATTTTTTGCCCACTCTGTAACTATACAATGTATGTCACGTTTATGACAATATTTACATTTCCATAGGAAAAAATCATGCATTTGTTTACTGGTACATTGTACTTGTGCACTTTGTTCACACATTTGATGCAAAATGCCAATTAAGATAACAAATTCATCTTTGACTGGAACCATATTTGAATTTTTGGCTCCTGCTAGTGCCTCATGTTTGTTGACTCAAGAGTAATATGCTGGCCCAATGTATTGTTTACCTTTTAAGATTTGCAAAAATCGTGATATTAATTCTGCGCATCGAAAAATTATACTGATCAATCATATTAGTTTTTCTCAGGGTTGTCTTATTTTTTTCAAGCAATTTGCTTACAAGATAATCCTTCTTCTATGATTTACATGTTATACAATGTATTGTTGACAAATTGTCATCACAGTTTAAAGTATTTTATTTTATATTTATGTTAATTTTTGTGACCTTTTGTCAAAATGATACTCTTGAATCATGTTATTTTTACTGTACTACGAAATTATGTTGTATGCAGAAGAAAATAAATAAACTAAACTAAACTAAATTAGAATACATATTCTGCTGCTGAACTAAAATCATCTAAATTCTTTTGATTTTTATGAAATCTGATTTTAAATTTATACATTTAAAGCAATAGTTTTCAGCAAGGTTTGAAAACACAGTTTTCTTAAAGGGGAATTACACCCTGCCAATAATGCACTGTCAGTAAATGAAGAAATATCAGATGAACAAACTGTTAAAATTTGAGCAAAATTGGACTATCCGTTCGAAAGTTATGAATTTTCAAACTAATCATTTCCACCTATGCCGGGCATCCTTGAATTGGCATGCATTTAGCTAATTAGCATAATCTGTGATGTCAGACATGGAGAACTCCTCATTCACTTTGTATATAAATTTATTGAAAATGGATCAATATTATATTTCAAATGAGGAATCAACCCCGTTCTTTCTGGAATGCTTGCAGAATTGATGTGGCTATAGTATATTTAACCGAAGAAACAACATTTTTTCTNGCACCGAAAGTATTTCTTTGTTTTCCAGATGATTATGGTATGATTTATTTTATTATTTTAAAAATATATATTTTCTTGTTTACACGTATGTTTTGTAATTGTGGAGTTCAACACCTATGTTAATCAATAAATTTACATCAATAATCACATGACCCTCTCTCATTATTTTGCTTTGTTCCCTAACAAACGCTAGAACCGTAAATCTATTAAACAGAAACTTTTCCCTACGAGCAACCCCCCCAAATGCCTCCCTCACGCCCGCCAAGACGGAACCGCGCCATTATAGCACCGCCACCATGTTTGCTCATTGATTCCTGTACGCGCTACGACCAAGGACATGCTTTCCGGCTGCTCCGCTCTCGGGTGAGATTATTCCGATTTATTGAGTAGTAGCGCCCAGAAACTGCACTTATTCTATCCTCACGTCTATATATACGTTTCTGGAGGGTATAATTTGAGTGCCACCCTTCCGTTTTTGGACCCCGTCCCTAGGTGGTCAGCGCTTGGACTGCTGCCCACCAGGGCCACGCTCCGCACCCGCCATCGAGACGGGCATGGGGGCAGTGGCCCTCTTGACGAGGGGGGCTCAGTCACACCAGACCCACGGTGGATTGCGCCCCGGCGCTATGCCACCTTGAACATGGGCCGCCCCCCGCCACAGTGCACGGGGCGCCGGCGCCGTGGCTCCCTCGAGTCGGCATAGCTCAGTCACACTGGCCAGCTGGCGGCCACAGCCGACATGAGCCCTCACCCCCGTCTGCGCTTGCCCGTTCAACGGAACAGGGCAGGCGAGGGGATCTGCCCACACCTCAGCAGCCTCGCACAAGTCCGAGGCTGTGAGGTAGTAGCTATTACCCGACGCCCGACTCGGGCAGTCGGGGTTAATGGCCACCGACTCGCCCCCGACCGTCTCAGCGCCACCAGCTAAGCTAGGTCGAGGGCAGGGCTACTCGCCGGGTCGGCTTCGCTCGATGAAGGGCGCAAGCCGACGTGACGGACCAGGCAGGCCGCCCCCCCCCCTGTTCAGGCGGGGAGGGCGTCAGAACAGCGGGGTCAACGCCCCCTTCTCTGATCGGCCAGATGCACGCCGAGCCCAGTTATACGGGCGCCCCCGGCGGCTCCGTTGCCTTGCCTACCCGACTCCAGTCTTAGGGGCCGTATGCCACGAAGGAGACGTTAGGCGCTTGAGGGTATTCCAAGAACACCCTCCTGCCGGCCTAACCCCGTCCCCCCACGAGTGGTTGTCGGCGTCACCTCCCTGGCACACCGCCAGAAGAGAGCGACGCTCGCGTACGGCCCAAAGCCCGAGGAGAGCCCCGGGACATTTCCGCGGCGCTTGCCGCTGACCTGTCCTCGGGGCGCTCGGCCCCGCGCCGGCGGCACGGGTAGGGGAATTGCTTGGAGTCTCGGCGCCACGGCGCACGAGGAAAGAGCAGGCATCCCCACTACCCCCGTTGTCCTCCTCTCGCCTTTGAATTTTTTCCACCCAGGGGTTATCGGTGCTGGTCAGTATTCTATGACCTTAAAGCAAAATAGTCGAGAGAGGGTCATGNTTACACATATGTTTTGTATTTTTGGAGTTCAACACCTATGTTAATAATAATAATAATGATAATATACATGGATTTATATAGCGCAATTACTATACAAAATATATTCAGCTGCGTTAATATGTTTTAATGCTAAATTGTACAAAGAAGTTTTTTTCTTTGTCATCAATAATACTGGTACAGTACATGTACATTGAGAAGAAGTACTAACATGCATGTCGACAAGTAAGATTGTTGACACCAATTGAAAATTTATAAAATTATTACTTTACAGGGTGCTACAAGAATTTTTTGCACCACTTGCGACAGCACAAGTGGCTTCTTAAATTAATGGCCCAAACACAATTTCTAAATATATGCCTTTTTGGGCAACTGACAATATTATTTACTTGCCCAGTGGCTGAATTTCGTTGCCCTGGGCATTCGGGCAAGTGGGTTTGTAGCGCCCTGCTTAAAAATTTTAAAGTACAATCTACTGTACCTACTGTACATGTACATTGTATGTATGCTATTGTAATTGATCAATGGCTGGACGACTCCAAGATAACATTTAAGAATGTCTCATTGGCCTGTTGTTTGTTATTATCCACAGAACTGTTCTTGATCAAACAGTTCATAAAAAGTGGAAGCACTGTATCTCAGTTCAAGGCTATTACATGGATATGTACGTGTAGCTGGCCCATTCAGTAGGCCCTACATTGTATTTTTCCATGTGCACAATGTATAAAAATAGCTGTTACTTCATGCTGCATCATACTGTATACATTGTAGCTGTACTGTACATGGCTGTATTGGGAACGTCCCTTCAGTGTAAATTCAATAGAAAGAGATACCCTATGAAGTCAGGGTGCTACAAACCCACTTGCCTGCATGCTCAGGGCAACAAAATTAGCTGTCGGGCAATGTAAATGAAATCATCACTTGCCGAATAGGGCAAGCGACAGTTCTGCACTACATTTTCCTCTATATGCAAATTGGCATTGACTATCAATTTTGGGCAAGTCAAACTTTTGTTTGGGCAAATGAATTAAAACTTGGTTCCCCGACTGGGTAAGAGGTCAAAACCATTCTTTACGACGTTAGCGCCCTACTGCACATTATATGTAGGCCCCTAAATATGCCTCTATTTTATTGAACAGCATTGGTCGGTCGGAAAAAGTTTTTAAAGAACTAATCCTTTATTGTTAAAATGAAATTCTTACAATTCATGAAGAAAATCAGACTTCAACAAGAGTAAAAAGCTAAAGAATTATTTTCAGGTTGTATTTTACATATTTATCAATATTACTGCGACTTTTTCAATTTGAGTGGAGAGTACGAAAAAAAAGGAAAAAAGAAGGAAGAAAAAAATACAGAGAATCAGACAGGGCCACTTTTAGAGGGTTAGTCGGTGAAGGCAACCAAACTGTTTTTCGGGGGCTTTTTCGCGGAAAGGAAAAGCTTTTTTATTTTTATTTATTTGTGTACAGTGTAATAGCCATTTTTGTTGTAAATTTTACATCCGTTGTATAAATTTAACCTATTCAAGACATGAATTATTTTGCAACAAGTTCAATCTCTATTCCTTTCTTAGATTGGCAACACTACATTTTTTAATTCTCTTTTTATAACATTTAATATATTACTATCAAATTTGACCTTTATTTGAGTGATTTTCATTTTGAAAATGGTCAGAATTGGGGTAGAATTGTTTCTCTTTCTTTTCATGCATCCGGTATATTTTTAGAGCACTACATCAAAAGTTATTGAACAAAAAAAAAACTAAACATGTTCTATCGTCTTAAAAGGGTTAATGACTACCTGTACCTG
Organism: Temnopleurus reevesii; assembly: GCA_036244855.1. Lineage (NCBI taxonomy): Eukaryota > Metazoa > Echinodermata > Echinoidea > Temnopleuroida > Temnopleuridae > Temnopleurus > Temnopleurus reevesii. Next base: position 40,951 of record BQKZ01002585.1, read on the forward strand.
TTTTTTTTTTTTGTTGTTATGAACGCAACATCCACTGTGTACATGTAAACTGAACAGAAACTATTCAATGACATTGTTCATGTTTCGGCAGCCCTACATGTACATGAACATGAACAGGAAATCACAGACAACAGCCAATTAAATGTACATACTTCGTAGCCCGCCCCACCCCCGCCCCCACCCAGAAATTGTTTGATTATTCAGTGAGTGCCATATTTTAAGATCTGTCTGTTGGAATTTCTTTAATTAGAAAACAAAATTTTGAAAAAACCCACATTTGATGAGTGCCGATTACATGCAATATGTCATTAATTTTGATTGCCAATTTATTATTTGTTTCTATCAACAGGGCGCTACAACCCCACTTTCCAGAATGCACAGGGCAACAAAATTGAGCCATTGGACAAGTAAATAAGATCAAGGAGCTTCCTTGATAAGATTGTCACTTGCCCAAAAAGACTTAGAAATTGTGTTGGGGTCATTAATTTGAGAAGCCACTTGTGCTGTCGGGCAAGTGGCCAATTACATGTAATATGTCATTAATTTTGATTGGCGATTTATTATTTGTTTTTATCAACAGGGCGCTACAACCCCACTTTCCAGAATGCACAGGGCAACAAAATTGAGCCATTGGACAAGTAAATAAGATCAAGGAGCTTCCTTGATAAGATTGTCACTTGCCCAAAAAGACTTAGAAATTGTGTTGGGGTCATTAATTTGAGAAGCCACTTGTGCTGTCGGGCAAGTGGTGGAAAACATTCTTGTAGCACATTTCAATAAAAAGGGAAAAAAGGGAAAAAGAGAAAAACAGGCAAACCTTTTGTTTTCTCTTTGCTGCTGCTTTTTAATATCAAATATCTTTAAATGCATGAAGGCCATGAAAAGATTGCATGCATTGTAAAATTAGATTTGTTCAATATATCCAGCCTGTATTTCCTATCGAGGAAATCTCTAGGATGAGTGGAAATTGAGTTTCCCGTTTTCTTGTGAAACTTCCGAACACAGGAATCGGAAAGTTGACTGTAGCAGACTCGGTAAACAAATTTAAGGACTGGCTGGACACGTGGAGGCGTTTGCTACAATTGGACATGTGTGCTTATATTGCCGGTGAAAGTGAAAATAGATTGATATATCCTTTAAAAATTACTCATATAAAATGCATGGTTTAATTGATCTCTTTTTTTACATGTATATTTCATAAATTCATGGTTTGAATTGATTTGGTATTTTTCTCATAAAATTGAATAGAAATTATTTGAAAAAAACTACATGACTATGTGTCAAATGTAACTTGTTAAATATGTAAAATGACACAAGTGGGTATTATTAAGTTAAAGAGAAACAAGGAGGGAGGGAGGGATGGAGGGTGGGTGGGGGGAAGTACATAGGTAGGGAAAGAGGGAGCGAAGGAGGGACAGAGGGACTATTTAGGGTGGGGAAGGAGGATGGGAGGGAGGGAAAGAAAGGAGGGAGGGAAAGAAAGGAGGGAGGGAGGGAATGAACAAAGGGGAGGGAGAGAAGGAAGGAAGGGGAGGGAGGGAAGGAAGGGGAGGGATGGGGAGAGGAGGAAGTTGAGAGGAAGGAGGGAGGTACATGTATGGCTGGACGGAAGGAAAGAGGGTGGGGAAAGTGGAAGAGAGGGAGGGCGGAAGGAAGGGAGGGAGGGAAAGGGGGAAAGAGGGAGGGAAAGAAGGGGAGGAAGGGAGGGGTGGGAGTGATGGAAGGAAGAGGAGGGAGGGGGAGAGGTAGAAAGTGTATGGGATGGAGGGAGGAAGGATTTGAGGATGGAGGGATGGGAGAGAGGTTAGAGGGAAGAGGAAGGAATGGGAAGGAGTGGGAGGGAGGAAGCGAGGTAAAAAAAAAGGAAGAAGGAGACAGAAAGATATTCTGAATACAAAGAGCAAACACTGTCATTAGTATCAGGCAGGAGCAGTTATTAAATCATAATGACTTTGAGGAGTTAGCGACACAAAGACACAACTCCAGTTTTGCTGGGTTGAGAAAAACATATGTTACAATTTTTTGGTCCACATTGCTCAGCATACAAATCAAATATAAAAGCTAAAACAATTTTTCTTGATGAGAAACATTTGATGCCATTGTGTTTATTAGAACGGTCACATTCTGAACATTTTTATACCAAAACCTCATTTTAGCCACAAAGTAGAGAATGTCTTTATGTCACCAAAACAACTTGTTCTTTATGTTTCTTGTGGTGTGTGGTTTGCTAAAGTCGGGGTACAAAGTGCATTTTCTGGTGGTCTGTTTATTGTCTTGGTTACAACAATTTCCAGTGGTTACATATATGATTAACAAAAATATTGACAGTAAAATACATTAAATTTATATTAAGTTGTACATGTAGTTCAGACCAAGGTAAATCAACGTGATCAGACTTTCTGGTCAGATAATTAGGATATATGGTGACATGAAAATGAAGGGGATTCCCTGGGAAAAAACAAATATAAATTTTGGTTATAATAGTCAGAATGATAAATATTTGTTCAGATTCACCAATTTTGATTACATTGAACTTTTGTCATACACTGTATTTAGT
>BQKZ01002585.1:55560-69806 GCA_036244855.1 Temnopleurus reevesii
GGAAGAGAAGGAAGGGGGGATAGGGGTAGATGGAAAAAATATGGGGGAACAAAGAAGAATGGGAGGGAGGGAGAGAGGAAATTTGTGAGTCAGGAACATTATGGATGAAGAGAGGGTGGAAAAATGGGAGGGAATTCATTTTAAAATAAAAACATTGCTTTCCTTATGTGAAGCTGAAATTGAAAATGATAGACAATCTTCAAAAGAATAATGATCAACATTCATTCATTTTCTTTCAGATCTACTTCAAGAAAGTAACATCGCTGAAGTCCAAAGAAGATGAGGTTCGACAGAAGCTTTTAAGAATGAAGAGTAAGACGGATGAGGCTTGGACGAGATACAGAGAGGCAGGACCAGAGAGGGAAAGAATAAAGAAAGGTATTGGAAGGGATTTGCAGCACACACACTCTGGGGATGTTGTTTAAAATCAACTGCAAATCAACTGCAACTTTGCACATTGTAATGCACATTTTTCATTTGCGTATGGTATGCACAATTAACAAGATGTCCTTGAAGCAATAATTTTGATTGGCATGTTCTGATCTATTGCAACTTACGATCAATTGCAAATTTTGAACAACGCCCCCAATGTGTGTTTAATCAAGTTGTATACGAATTTCAGAATGGTCATACTCAAAACTTGTTAATTGTGGAGGTGTAGTCCGGTAGTTGAAATAAAGTACTGAACTATTTTTCTTATATTTTGTCTGACTTTTTATATTGTGCTATGACAAATCTTCTTTAATTGATGGGATTTAAATGAGAATCAATCTGTTTTCAGTTTTAAATGGGCCCCTCCGTAAACTAAGGAAAAGTATTTTTCAATTCTCAGACCTTATTGAAAACAAATACCTATGGACGAGAAAATCTTTGTCTTTCTTGGGTCTTAAATTAATATGCCAGAACTGAAAATGATGATCAGATATTTCCTCTTCTTTTTTCTCTTCAGAAACTGACAGCTTGTAAGAAATATGACATAAAAAACAGTACTTCAGGATGCAGATGTGCGAATATTTGTTCAGCGAATTCCAAATAATGAATTAATATTCATTGCTCAACTTATGCCTTCACGTATAAGATAAGCGGTGTAAAGATATTCTTCTGAAGATAGGCACTGTACAGAGATTCTCCTGAAGATGATGAGAACATACTCATTGAAACATTGAGAATGGGTGTGTCCTTTTCAGGATTACTTACATTTCCAAGAAAGATAACTTGTACTGTGAAACTTTCTACTCATTATTCATACACAAGTGAAACCTTCAAGCAATACAGTGTACAGTTGTTGCGAACCTTTTATTCTCAACTTCAAAATAATATACCATACCTCAAAGTTATCTCTGAACACCTCCTCTTCTCGATTGAATTATTTTTGTGTTGGTAGAAAATAATTGAAATAATTCTTGCCTTATCTCAACATGAATTAACACTGATTGACAGTGTGACTCTCCGAAATACTGTTAAAAAAAAAATCACTGTCATACTGTGGTAGGAATTGAATTAATGACCTCCCGATGACTAGACAGGTGCCTTACCACTAGACCATCAAGAGCCGAGAGCCGAGAGCTGACAGCCGAGAGCTGTCACGGGCTTGATTCGTATAATAGCACCAAGTACTGCGTAAATATCAATTGATTGTTTTTGCGTTGGGTAAATAATAATCTTCCACCTCTTCTGTTCTTCCGACAGAAATTGACAGCTTGTACGAGATGCGACGGCACCTCAACGAGGATTTCAAGACGCAAATGCGAGAGTATCGGGAGTTTAGTGAGCTGCAGAGGATTGAAAACGAGAGGCAAAAGGAAGACGAGAAAAGGTCGCGGGAAGCCAACCACAGAAGAGAATGGTGAGTCTTAATATCATTGCAAATTAAGTCACCTTACAAACGGTTTGTGACTGCATGATGTCTCTAGATAATGAGCCAGTCATAAGCATTGCCATAAGCTGTTAGCTTGGGCATGGTAATCCCTACCTTCAGAATTAATTAAACATAGAAAAGGTTAAAGTGCTTGGGGTAGGAGTCTCTGAGATCATGCAGGTTCTGTTCTCCTTTTTTAAATGTGAATATGCATCATACTGAGTGGAAGTTTTTGCAAGTTTCAAGATCACAAAATTAGTGGAAATAAATGAATAACTGAAATTTCAGCTTACATGTATACAGTCAAATAATAATGGTGATGAAACATATTTTGCCCTTCTCCTTTGTAGGTTCGAGTATGAGACAACAAGAGAACCATTCAGTGAAGAGCGTGCTCAGATCGAAACCCTCCAGACATATCTGCAGAGGTTGCTACCCAAGGGAGAGGGCCAGTCTCTATCACAAGGGGGTAGCCCGCTCAGTGGGCCTAGTCCTTCTTCATCAGGTATGGGCATTTGTAGGGGCATTTAGGATGGGTAGGTGAAGGGGGGGGGGGTCAATAAAAAAAAGGTTGGTTTTCTGACATATCTGCAGAGGTTGCTACCCAAGGGTAAAAACCAGTCTCTCCAACAAGGGGTTCTCTTGATTGCATTCATAAATTCAGAATTCAACAGTGACGTGTCTCCTTGGGTATCACTTTTTTAAGCAGAGACATTAAAGGGGAACTTTTATGACACTGTATATTAACTTTTTCTGATTTATATTTTCAATATGCATCCATATCCACCACCCTTTTCATCCCTTATTATTTCATAGAGGTGAAAAATCAAGAGATGTCATTGATGTTTGGAACGCCCCTTAAAAACGGACCGCGGGTGCTCCGGTGGGTTGGGACATCGATCTGTCAATCATGATGACGTCATATACAGACATTGCTGAGCATGAACTGGCGTGTGCGTGTGTCACTCTATGTATTGATGATATTGTTTGGTGCCACTTATACTCGCCATTTGAACATATTTTTAATATGCGGGATATGGCGGATTCTTCAGAAGTTGAGGAAAACAGTTAGTCAAGTCCTGACTCGGATTTCGCAGAGGATATTGAACAAGAAAGAGAAATATTAGGGGCACAATCTTACATGTTTGAGTACGTGGTTTTGACGTAGGACTGGATATGACGTCACAGACCCCGTCTGTTAATAGATGTGTTGTAGAGGGGGTATTTCTGGGAGCCGGGGCATAGCTCTCTGACCCAGATAAAAATGTTGATGGAAAATATTTTTTTTAAAATACTAAGACTGTAAGAGGCATATCTTTTGGAGGAAAATGGAATTGTTATGTAAGGACATATGTAATCTTCAATATATCATGATACAGGGTGTCATAAAAGTTCCCCTTTAACTCTTTACTGTATTGTTCAACAAGTAGACAAAATGCCAGTAGTACACAGAGAAACACCTAAAGGGAGTTGGGGGGGGGGGATAGCCCTTTTAATGAGCCTGGTCGTTCCTCAATACGTTTGGGCACTCTTGAATTCAAGAAATTGCTGATGTAGATAACATATCAAAGGAAACTGTTCTTTCAGGCTTGGCCATCAATTTATACCAACTTGTGCAAGTTCATTTCTTCTACAGGGGTACTTTAAAATCTTGAGAATTGAACTATGCAGTCCAACATGTATGAAAATTGCATAAAACATTAAAGATTTCTGAAGATTTTATGTGTGGTTGCCCCTTCTCCTTTTTAACTACAGTGAGCTCGCTTGGTCGCAGTTCTTCTTTCAAAGATGAGGAAGGAACTTACACCATTCTCAGAAAGAAAGGAGACGAGGACGAGGAGGTGTTTGAGAAAGCTGCCAATTTAAAGAAGAAGAAGAGCAAGAGGAAGTCGTGGTTGGTGAGTATCTCTTCTGAAATTTGGAAGTGGTCACATCATACTTATAATGATTTGATTTGATTTGATCTGATTGATTCATTTTTCCATTTCACATGAAATTATAATGATTTGGCAACAGGAATAATAACATTTACATATTATCAATTACACATTAATTCTTTTTTTATATATACAGTCAAACCTGTCTACAGAGGCCACCCCAAGGGAAACAGAAATAGTGGTCACTGAAGACAGGTGGCCTCTATAGACAGGTTTTATAACATGCATTTTCACCTGGCGGGAATCGATTTAAGTGGCCACTATAGACAGGTGGTCACTATAGACAGTGGCCACTGTAGACAGGTTTGACTGTATCTGAATGGCAATGAAGCTTATTGATGATTTATATTGCCCAATTTGTATATGGAATATACACAACTGCGCCTCAACTGTACATACTAAGGAGGCACTTATGAATTTAAAGGAATAAATGCCTGATGGTACACATTCACATAACATAGGTTGAGTTTTAATTATCAATCATACAATATGTTGATAAGTATTTAAAACATAATTCAGATATGATTCTACCTTTAACTCATCCGTCGCCAAGGGATCAAATCGGATTAGTCGATGGATCGCCAAGCGTGCCGATCGGCACAATACTACTTTTCCAAAAATCAATAGATTACGCCGAGCTCACGATCGTACATAGTGAATTTCTGACATGTGTCAATTCATTACGGAATAAGCTTTCACATTAGCTTGTCGGAAATATAGCATTATATAGCAAGTTCAAAATGTTCTACAAAAAGGAGTGCCCTGTTTAACTCGCCCCAATTTAGCCTGGCGCACAGGGGATTCTATAGCCGGTGCAGGAAGGGTTAATATTATTGATAATATCTTCCCCCATCCTTCCTTTTCAGAGCAAGCCACTTCACCATTCTCGAGATATCTTCCACAAGTTTGTCTCGTTGGACATCCCAGCTCCATCTACTGCCGTAGAGATACAAGATTGTCTAGATAGGCTCTCGTCTAAAAGGGTAAGGCCCTGGTCACATAGGGCCCCCGGAAGCAATACGATTCAACACAACTCTTTGTTAATTCACAGTTGACTGCCTCCAAACAAAGAGTCTTGTTGAATCATGTTGCTTCCGGGGCCCTATGTGACTGGGGCTTAAGAAGTTGGTTGCCCCTTGTTTATTTCACAGGGAATAAAATTTTCCGGTATCGTATCGCAATTTGCGATGCATTTTTGCAGGATTGCTATACAAAAGATATTTTGGTTAGCAACTTTTTCATATAGAAGTAGAAAGGAAAGTGTTGAAAATGTTTCCTCAATGTCTACAACTGCTAATCAAACATGAAAAGAAAAATAATTCATTGTTTCATTTATTATGGTTATTTGTTTGATGCACTTTTCGGTACACTGAGGTACCATGTGAAAATCTACCATTCTGTTGAATTATTATTTTTTTTGTTTAGCTATGTATATTCCTCTGGCGTTTGGTGATGGTACAGTGTAGATTATGATACTTAACCCATTCAGGACTGGAAATAATTTACAACAAATTTAATCACTATTCCTTTCCTAAATTGTCTGAACGACATTTTCAAATTCTCTTTTTAGAAAGTTAGATGAAATGTTAATGTTACCATATTGAGTCTTCTTTGTCCAAAAGTGTGTTAAAAAGTTAAAACTTGCCATTTTTTTTTGGAAAATATAGATTTTCAAATGATGTCTGCATCGCCAATTTAAGGATTAAAGACCATTTTAGTGATTATTTTCATTTAAAAATTCTCTGTGTTCAGCAACAAATGGTGACAAAATAGAAATGGTCAGATTTAGTGTAAATTTTTTTCTCTTTCTGTTCATGCATCTGATATATTTTTATAGATCACTTTATCAAAAGTTATTGAACCAAAAAACGAACCGTGTTCTATCAGACGAAAAGGTTCCTCAAGACACTGCAGGAAACCCTTGTGTCACTCATTCATTGCAATAATTTTATTGTAACCAATTCTTCTTCTTCCTCACACAGCAATACTATGAAGATGCTGCCGCCAGTGTCAAGATGGCCCACAGTGCAATACCCCAGGATCTCAGCGCATCCTCCTCCTTCTCATCCGGTATCGTCACAGCAACCGATGTTGAAGATACCTATGACTTTCCAGACGATATACCGTTGGATGTCGAAACTGATGTGATCTCCCATGGCGCTTGGGGACCCTTTGGTGATGGCCAAACTGTAGAAAGTTCCGCAATTATTGCTGCAAATATAAGAGAAAGCGAACTTGGAGGAAATGGGGATAGAAGCCAGATAGGAGATGCGGAAGACGTTATCTTCCAGAGTCTACCTAGTATACGAGAACCCACGAATGCGGAAGGAACGGATTTAGCTGTAGATAGTGTAAATCTGGATTCGCTGAAGATCGTGGATGAATCAGGGACCGCAGAATCACAGAATGTTGCTGACAAGACAGAAAGCGCTAAGCAGCAGGTTGAGAGCGCTGCACAGAGTTTCGAGAGCGGGAGCAGCGGAAGCGACGATGGGAAGGAAACGGGCGATGTGACCGATGATAGCGAGAGCACGGTTGTTGCAAATGAAGGCGAGAGTGGGCAGATGTCGCCAAACGATGGCAGTGTTGATAGCAAGGATTTACAAACGGAACCAACAAAAGATTCCACGGGTGCAGACTCTGCCGCTGAACATCAGAATGCTCCGGTATCGGGAGAAAGCGATGTGATGACGTCCAGCGGAATCGTGTGTGGAGAAAGCGAAGTGGACATCGACCGCGAAGATAGCGGAACAGCCGATGTGCAGGTGGGAGAATCACGAAAAGGAGGGATCGCGGAGAGGAAGAACGAGAAACTCAAATTGATTGTATCGCGAAAGACCGAAAGAGAAATCGAGACCAAAGGTGACCTTCTCACGTCCTCCCAAATGGAATACAGTAGTGACTATGCCTCCAATTCCACCGGTAGCGCTGTCTCCACGCCCACGGACGTTGCTCTCAAACGAGAACCGCTTCTCGACGCCAGCTCCTTGTTGAGGGATCCGATCGAAGTGGAGATGTCGGGAATAGATTTAGGTTGCTTGGAAGAAGGTGAAACAGATTCCATTCTAAATGCCAATAACAATAGCTCAACTCTCGATACCAAATTCGATTCCGAACTTGATTCCGAACATTCTTTTCAAAGACTGCACCTTGGGTCATTTAGGCAGGAACAAACGGAAGATGACGAAAGCGAACAATTTGACATTCAGAATAATCCCCTCGATTTTACTCTACGGGATTCCCATTTGTGATGCGCAGACCCATAGAGCTCTATTAATTTAAAAAAAAATATATATTCAACGTCAAGTGGAATGTGTGTACCTTATGTAAAGATGTCTATGAATTTTATTCAAAACATTTATATACTTTCAAATTTTTCACATGAATCTGACTTTCATTTAATGGAAGCGAATTTTCTTGCATTGTAAATGTTTCATTTCTTCACCCAATTCAATTATATATTGTAACACAGTATGTGATCGATGATCTGGAAGTATTTTTGACTTGAATTACATGAAGGATGTCAGCGTTTGAAAGTTATGTCAAGTCTCATTATCTGTGATGGAAATGGCATTGTATGTATTGATGGCACACCTGATTAATATATTTTCTGTACAAAAGCTTTTGTTGGATTCGAGGTATAGTTACAAGGAGGAGGGGTTTTAGGTATGCACTTCATCAAATGCAGTGAAACCTGTCTATAGTAGCCACCCAAGGGAAATTTAAAAATTGACCACTGTAGACAGAGAACCTCAATAGACAGGCTCTTTATTACATACATACCTGCCAACCAAATGATGTATAAACATTGTTGGGCACCCTTAGTTATTCAGAACACAGTAACACCATAACACATCTACCTGTCTCCAAAGACATCCTTTTGTTGATGGCTAGCATCAGTGAAGAAAGGACAATGCAGTGGAATTGATAGTGTTTCTGGTATGCCCTGGTGCGTCAGAGTAAGAAAAATCTTGAACACATTCTTTTTGTCAGAACCACAAAAACCTAATAACAATGGATAAAAGAAATTCTTTCTTGGAGTTAGATGCATTACATAATATTGTTCTGTATGTAATTATTTACTCATTTCTTTTTATTTTGGTATCCCCATATGAACCATAAAGTGACTAGAAAAGTAAGGGTAATGATTTTAGCTTGGCAGGTATGCAATTGTCTATTCCTGCTCCTTCGTCAAATTTCATCCTGTCCATACTGCTGCCATTATTGCTGCTGCCGCTATTGTTGCTGCAACTATTGATAGCGATGCATGCCTTTATAGTGGTTTCCACGAGTGGTTGGAAAAATGCAAAATAAAAGTAAAATTTGAAATGACACAGGGAAGGCTGCAGTAACAAGAAATGGGCATTAATGTAAAGCTAGAATATCGTAATAATCTGTAAACTTACAGATTGTAGCCTGAAATTTAAGCTTCTGCTACACTGATCTTACAATACGATTATGAAATTTCATTTTCAAAATGAGAGAGCCGAAGTTGTTGATATTTCAAGGAGATAGGTTGCATATCAGCTATGTACACTCTGCATAAGTATAATCCATAAGCATTTTGTCACCTAAAAGATTTGAGTGATTGTATTACAGATATTAAAGGCAAATTATAGCATTATGTCCTTGTAACTAGAATATGTATTTTGTCTGGAAAAAAAGTTGGAGGGGAAAACTTCACTCTTTTCTGTAAACCTCAAAGAATTTTATGTAATAAAATGACTTACAAATTATTTTTTTCGATCTCGGATAAAATTTAAATGGGATAATGGTCAAATGCTGTTATACATTGTGCAGAGTGTTAATAGCAGTATGCATCTGGAATATAGAATTTTATAGATAAGAAATTCATGATGAATGAAAGAAAAGATTAATCAGCCTTGTTGTACATAAAAAATGTAATAGCAGATGATTATGGCAAAATAATATATTCTTGAAAATGATATTTTATCAGCAAATTTGCTCTTCCGATTGTATCAAATCAAACATTGATTTATATGATTATATGATTCTTTATGCTAATTCTTATGTATGCCAATATGCTTAATGTAGTTATATTTGTTATTGATTTAATGCGGATGTACTACTTATATGTATTTGGGGGATGAGAAAAGTTAATACTTTTGGATCGATATACATTTAGTGTGTCGCTAAAAATTAAGAATAAGAAAGTGAAATGATATAAAACATGAAGAGCTTGCTAAATGCATGTAATGGTTTGACAAACAAATGATTTTAGCTTTGCGCTTATTGAATTCAGATAGGAAGGTTTATGATTTTGTATGTCAGCATGAACTGCCCTTGATTGATTGGTGGTAAAACCTTACGTAATGATGTAATAGCTTGCTCAAGTAATGCACTAATGACGTGTGCGCAAATGAATGGCTGCAGATTTACGCGGCTAAATAGTTCAGTAAGGTCCCCATTTCAAGTCGAAGTACGTTAAAGGCAACGATGCCTTCTAGGATATGCAATTTTCCATTGGTAATACAGTTTGGCACAATATCTAAGACTGAATTTAAGGCCATTAACCATGCATTGGCTAGCGTATATATGTGATACTATCAAATAGGCAGGTTCACTAATATATTCAAATTTATGCGTGTTTCTTGCCAACAACCGCAGTTACGCGATATTCCTGGTACCGGTTAGTAACAATTGAACTTCAATACTTGGAATCCAGTTTGCATACATTACTTATCGCTATGTCGGGCAGGCCTCGGGGAAGCTTTCGGGTTGTCAAGAACAACCTTTGTGTATAAAGAATGCATACAATTTGCGTCTATAAGTAAACCTGCCTATTGAATCATGGCAAAATGGAGACTTGTGTGGCTAATGCAAGGTAGGATCATCTGTTTCTGGTGCCTTCTGCCAGTGACAGTTACCCCAGCCTGTAATCTACAAATACACTTTAAATAATTACATAAATTTACTACAAAATTCTTATCCCCTAAAACATTATGTCCTTTACTAGCTCTGTGCATCTTCAATCAGATTTCCACAATTTTTGTGTCTTTTGTGGATTTAATAGAGAAGCATTGTTGATTTGAGAATGGATTGATACAATATGCAATATTGCCCCCTCGCCATGTTTGAATAGATATATTTGGAAATGTATTTGTTGAAATTCAGGGTATATTAAACCTGTATAATGTGTATATTTTTGTAGTATTTTAGAGTGTACAGTGTAGTGTTGATACCCACTGCCCCCTGACCAACTGGTTGATTTTTTATTGTCTAATATCTAGCAATTTATGACATCCATTTTTCACTTTTTTCGCATGTTTATTGCTGATCGTCCATCATGAACTTTGAAGCATTTTTTATCGCATATTTTGTTTGATTGCAGGAAGTGAGAGGGTTGAGAAAGATTTTTCTTTTATTTTTTCAGAGGTTTTGTTTCCATCGTTTGGAAGTACAGTCCAACCTCGTTATAAAGAGCACTGATATAATGAGATCCCGTTATAACAAAGTGGTCTCATCTCTTTATTTTGGCCCTGATATAACAAGGATTTGATATAAAGAGATAATCTCTCTAGTTCTAAGGACCTTGTTATAATGAGGTTTGACTGTACATGTATGTTCTATTTATTTAGACAGTACTTCTTGTGTTGTAGAATGCTTCAGATTGTTGTTTGTGAGATTATGTGTAGACTACATCCTGATCACACATTATTCTATGTTTTTAATGAATTCTGCTCTTTATTAGAGAAATGCCAAAAAAGTGCATATTATTCAGGTATATCTGGTAAAAAATTGACACACAAAAAAAAATCCAATCTTTCTTTAGGATATATTGATGAGTATATTTTATGTAGATCTTTGTGATGTAAATGTATTTGGGATATGTGCCTATACTGATTCATCATATTCATCATGTATTTTGGGACGTGTTTTTGAAAGGATGTTATGTGAAACGTACATTGTTGAGTTGAAGGTCGTTAGAGTTTCAAATGGAGCCGTAGAGGAGATGCCGATTGTTCCGTATTATGCATGGGGTCAAGATTAAACCAAGAATTGTGCAGCAGCAAATAAAAGTGAGAGCAAACCCGACAACAGTAACTGTACATGTAGTTTCAGCCATTGATTTGTGATGAAAGTCTTGAATTCATTTGAAAATACACCTCATGAATGTTCCGGAACAGTTGGCATCTCTGCAGTAGTATGGCAATGGTATGTGCAATGAATCATCTTTCACTCAGCATACAGGTTAAGCACCAGTCACATTGGTGCCCGGAAGCAACACAATTCACCACGACTCTTTGTTCGGAGGCAGTAAGAGTCATGTTGGATCGTGATGCTTCTGAGCTTCTATGTGACTGGGGCCTTAGATAGGATACTTCAACGTCTGTGCAACTGGGTGTTTGGATAGAATATTAAGAGATGCCAACCGTCCGGAATATGCATGAAGAAGGAAATTAAAATGTGAACTATGAAGGGACTGAACCAAATATTTGCTAATGAGAAAAAAAGTTTGTGATTATTTTTATCAGGCTTTCCCTCATGAGAAAATATTTGATTCACCTGTTTGGCTATTCATATTTCAATTTCTATCTTTTAACCCTATTCCAACTGGGGGGGAAATTGACCCCCCCCCCCCCTCCACAAATTTTGTGATCGCGTCGCCGCGCAAAATTTTTTCACTTGAGACTTGCTGACTTTTTACTTTCAAGTCTTGCGCCACTTTTTGTACATGCATGTCAGACTGAAAATCGCTCAAAAACGTGATTTTGTGTACAAAGTTAATGTAAATTGGGATTTCAGTCTGAATTCATAAAGATGTAGTTATTTTCAATTTTATGGGTTATAATTAATAAATTAATAAATTTCATCCAAAAAACAATAGAAAACAAAAGGTCGAAAAAACAGAGAAATACATAAGAAATTGATAAAACAATAAAAAACATAAGACATACCTTGTCACGCCAAATTTTTTCCAAGTAGTATTGTGAGGAATAATATGGAGAATATTTATACCACAAATGAGCTTCAATGAGTGAAATAGAACAGAAAACAAGATTTCATGCATAAATTTGCATAATTAATTGATTAAAAATAGAAATCATAAATTTTCAGATAATCAAACTATACAGTCATGTAGTTTACGCTCTACACTATGCGCGTGCAAAATTTCGCGGCGATCACGCGATCCACGGCCGAGATCTGAAGGGGGGGTCAAATTGACCCCCCCCCCCCAGTATAAACTTGGTCTGAAAAAGCCCAGTTAAAATAGGGTTAATGAATTTTGGAAAGTTTGCTTCTCTGCATACTTATGTACAGTACCTGGAAACAAGATAGGCCTCTCATTTAGACAATATTCCATGACCAGTCATCATTTGCATATACAGACCTCCCAACTATTAGAAATTTTGAGGAAAGAATATGAATTTTTGCCTACCTTGAGAGTGTTTCAGTCCCATTTTGAAAGATTTTCCTCTTTTTCTTGATAATTCAACTACTCAGTCCTATGGGAAACATGGTTTCTTTCCACTTTTTCTATTGTTTGATTTGGGAGGCCTGCATATAAAGTGAAGTACCCATATGATATTAGGCATCGGCATATTTTTGTGTAATTGCCATTCAATGACAGCCTATAATGTACAAGTGAATTGTATACGTATCAGAGTGAGTTTTATGGAAATGAAATTATCGCTTTGGCGAGTCACATTTAATGTTAATGGGAGAACAATTTCTGGTCTTGCATCTGCAAAACCTCTAAAGATCTATGGAGGCCAAAATTGTACCAGCAATATTATGAAATTTGTTTTTTTGTTCATATGTTGTTATGTTTTTTTTTTGGTGCAGTAATCTATACTTGAAATTGGGATGAAGCGGAAAGAAATATGTATTGTCATTTATGAAAAAAATGATATTCACATATGTTCAATTGGGAGTATTGTGGTAAGATGTATGGGTTTGAGGTGATTTGGTGCAAATTTTAATGCTCTCAAAGTTTGATGCATGTTCCAAACATTATAACTAAACTGTGCGTTACTATACAAACAAATATTTCAGCTCAAATATAATATTGGTGTTGTGGGACCAGGGGCCTGTAACATAAAAGAGATACGATAAATTAAAAAATCAATCATACCTTTAGGATACATGTTTTGCCATAGACTTACGATTAATATTTATTGTAAGATTGATTGCATCTTTTATGTTACAGGCCCCAGTATTGAGATTTTTGAAAATGCTATAATTTGTATATTTTGAATGATGTTTTTAGACACATGTGAATGGGCATCTTTCATAAATTAATGATTTATAATGTTGTTGATAAAGTGAGTTGATATTATATTCAAAATTATTAGTTTGTCATATACCTCTCTGATTTCTATCCCTACATCAAGTCATTGTCGTTAGGCCCCGGCGGCACGAAAACAAACATCCAAATGAAGGAAAAAGATTTAGTGGTTTTGTCGGAAAGTTGTGATTGATTGCAAATTAATCGCAAATTGAATTAGAGATGTTGAGTGGTGCAGTCTGTGCATTAATATACACTGTTTAGATCGGCAATGACCAACTGCAACTTGGAATTCATCATAACTTTCGATCCACACCCCACATGTGTCAGTTAAATTAAGTCTTGTTATTGAAGTACGAACCCTCTATCTTCATTACTGGAACTGAAGTCTCGGCATATTTTTCTTTCATTTTATTTTACTTGTTAAGAAGCTTACAGCTTTTTTTCCGGATCCAGTATATTTTTTTTTCAATGTTTATTATTCATTTGTGTCAAAGTATGCACAAAGTATGAGGTTTTGTAGATCAATGGTATGTGCACATTTCTATTGCCTGTAATAGAAAGTGAAACTTAATGTGACTGCCTTTGCATATGAATGGCACTGTGTGAATTAAAATGTAAACGGTATTTGCTGCATGTAAAAGAGGAACAACAATTGAATCAAAGAAGTAGATTTTTATTTTAAGTCAAAATCATATAGAATCCCTGATTTAACCTGATTCAACACAATCTTAATCCAGTTGAGTCCTCTGTGATCTAAGTTATGTGATTCACTTTGTTCAGGGACAGTAGTTAGCTTCATCAGGACTCAATTGGACTAAGGGGGTGTTGGTCAAAAGTTGCAATTGATCACAAATCAACTTCAAATCAGTTACAAATTGTAACGTGTATTTTCATTTTCGCATGGTATGCGCGCAATTGCAACTTGCAACTTTCGATCAGCAACCCCCCCGTATATTTTCATTTTCGCATGGTATGCGCGCAATTACAACTTGCAACTTTCGATCAGCAACCCCCCCCCGAGTTGCTTTCAATGAGGGCTTCAATGTGACTGGGGCTTTACACCTTTCTAAATAATGGGCATTTTTTCACTATTCAATGCTAAATATCTTAGAATAAGGCAGATATTCACAGCTACACAGCTATATTTACTGCCTAACAAAAACATGCAGGGACAATGGAACTTAAGTGATGGGGGAGA
>BQKZ01002586.1:8442-32675 GCA_036244855.1 Temnopleurus reevesii
TGTAACTAAACAAGATATGATAGAGATAAGAATGTTACACGATTGTGTGTCATACGCATACCAAGCTGGTCTAACTGGTCCCACTGCTGGGCTAGGCCTACCGTTAAGTGCTCCGTGTAACTAAACAAGATAGGATAGAGATAAGAATGTTACACGATTGTGTGTCATACGCATACCAAGCTGGTCTAACTGGTCCCACTGCTGGGCTAGGCCTACCGTTGAGTGCTCTGTGTAACTAAACAAGATAGGACAGGAATGTTATATCATCATGACATAAATGGGTGGACATAATCAATTCAAAGAGCTTGGTTACACAGTTGTAAACTGTAAATAGGAGTTAATATTTCTAAAAAGACCCATAGGAATATGATGAAGAATATGAAGAGCCCTCAACATTTCAAATACAATGCATTAACTGAGGAGATAAGAGCAATGTTGGAAGATATTTGTAATTGACTGCATGTTGCAGTTGATTTTATCTGGCTAATAAAATCATTATTTCATCAAGGTCTTCATGAAAGCATAGAAATTAAGAAAATCACATCCCTCCTTCCAGTTTCAGATTAACAACATTCCAATGTCTATGGTTTGCTCTTATGTAAATTCTCTTAAATATCTATTCATGCATCAAACACATTTACTACATTGAATACCAAAAGAAGTTTCAACATGCCAATATTTGATCTTACCGATTGTCAAGGATGAGGCGTTCTTCCATCTTGGCTCCTAGATCCTCTATCTTTTTGAGGGTGCTCTTCTGAGCTCGCACCTCATTGATCTTAGCCTACAGAGAAAAAGAAGAGAAGGAAGAAGAAAATGAAAGAATAAGAAATTTAAACCCCATCCTTAACAAACCCACGTTACAGCTGGATGAATCTCTCCGTGAGCGGAATGGACAAAGCATTCAACTTGACAAAAGCTTCATGAACAGTAAAATTAGCACTAATTTGTGTTGCATATGATCTTTGGGAAGATCCTTTTTTAGTGTTCATGAAGCTATTGTGACGTTGATGACTTTGTCCAATTCCTTTGTCCATTCAGCTCATGACACATGCGAGTGCAGGAGAGATTCATCCAGCTGGAACTTGCGTTTTTAAATTTGCTTTTGTTTGGTTGGTCTTGTCACTGTTCAGGGGAAAAAAGCAAAGGTAAGAGAGGGTCATGCAATCATCTTGTAAATAATAAAGTTTCTCTGCAGAAGAGGGAAGCATGTAGCTATTTTAAAGCTTGAATGGAAGCTGTTTATTTTGTCCTGAACCTTTGTCCCTTCTGCTCACATGGGTAAATAGCCAGATTACACACAATGCATGTTGAGGCTTACCATTGTATCTCTAACAATGGGTGGTCATCCTAACGCACTGTCTGTAATTTAGCGCTACATGGCTGCATTCTGCTTACTTCCGTTTGAAAAATTGTAAAAGTTTTATAACAAATTATTCATTAATTCTTCATAAAAATATTTATAATTTCATGGAGAAATTTGACCAAAAAAAAAGAGAATTATTGAGGAAGGCTTTCCATGTATAATTGTCAAATTACACTGGCTATCATTTGACCAAAACAAAGACTTATTGAGGAAGGCTTTCCATGTATAATTGTCAAATTACACTGGCTATCATTTGACCCTTCATTCATTTACTTGTATCCAATATATACCCAAAACTAAAAATTCAAGATATCTTTATTTCTATCGATTTTTCTACCTTTTCTAACACTGCATGGCGTTAACAAACATATGCGCAGAGAAAAAATTGAACAAATTCACATTAAAACAAGAGCTGGAATGGCCGAAGGAGACACTTTTCTCAAAGATACAAGCTTTCAAAGATATTTGAAGCTATACCATCCCATCTAATTAGGAGGTCTCTGATTGCATTACATAATGCTACACAAATAATATTTATCTATGACTATTAAAGCATACCTTGAGGGATTCGAGCTGGTTCTCCAAGTTTCCAGACTCCTCCACCATAGCAGCCCTGTAGAAGAAATGATGAGAAATGCATGAGATGGGTTCTTCTACCACTCTCACACACTGCAGCATGCTGATGTCTCTATGCCTGAATTTCTTATCACAATACTGTACTGGGCAAATTTTCCAGCTTTTCATGGTAAAATGGAACATGAATTTTTGACCGCGAAAATAATCGTTAGCATGAATTATTAGGGACAAAGTGTATCACAGTAATGCTGCTTGCATGATACCGTGGAAAAAGTTTCTTGGTTGACTCTTGGTGATTCTACTTAATCCTTAAGTAAGATATTCTGTGATAACACATCTATAGAATGTACATCCTTATGATTGATTTGTTTGTACATGTATTAAAATGCACTTTTGCTAGCAGTAATCACTTTACCCTTCTCAGATATCAATTCCTGCCCGAGAACTGGGATTTCTGTAATCATGGATGTAACTGTGAATCTCTAACCCCGCAAACATGTTCATGATGTAGCAAACGGTAAAAAAAGATTAGCCCCATGAAAATATCCCTTGATACAGTGCATAGTCTGTAGGAGGTGGAAAGATTTTGCTTTATACATTAGATAGCAGGTTGTCTTTCTACAAAGCCTCCAGGAATAACATAATTTCTTATTCCTTATCAATGTGACCATATGTCTGTTCATGTGTGGTAATGACTTTAATTTGAATAAGGTCATCTCATTTCAATCCTTTGATCAAGACTAAGATCAGGCATAGAAACAGTGAAATCAACAAGCCAATATCGTATGTTGTTAAAAACAAAACAAAATCATGGAATGTCACTTTCTTAGGTCATGACACAATAAAAAAACAAAACGTTAGTAATCTACTCCATCTGTAATATAAAGACAGAAACAACAAAAACACAAAAATACATTCTTAATCAAGCAATGTTAAAACCTACTTGTTAGAATTATCATGGTCGAAAATCTGGGACTAAAAAATCCAGAAATTTCAACATTTGCTAAAGGCCAATAATGACAACAGTACGCAATAACTCTTTGAACCAAAGACAATAACATTAGTTGTAATTTATTCAACTAATACCAGGGCTCTCTGAATGGCAGCCAGGATTACTCCACGAGCTAAGACATTCTCCACTATACAAAATGAAAGTTAGTGATTAGTAAGTGTTAATAGGTCGATTCAAGCAGCAGGCAATCAAATATCATTGCCATGGTTACTCTCTGCATCAGATGAATCTAGGAAAAAAGGGTAGTTATTAGTTTAGCAATGTGAGTAGCTGGAAGTTAGGCAGGCAGGCGGGCAAGCAAGCATAACAGAATCTGCACAGCTCCTCATACAAAGACATTTGGAGACTTGGGAGTGTTGCTTGTAAGTTTAAATTGATTGTAGGTAGCAGTTGATCAACATATGCCCATTAAAATCATTACACTATATGCATAGTCTTAGAAGTGCACATCATGCATGGATGAAAATGCGCGTTTCCATTTGAGACAGATTTGAAGTTGATTTGCGATCAATTTCAACTTTCTAGCAACACCCCTTGGAGTATAAACAAGGGACCTAGTTTTTTTCATAAGAATTATGTGACAACATACAACTATCCTTGATGGCATTCAATAAGACATAATGTTCTCACATACCCCTTCCAGTCTCTATATACTTCAGTTACGCAGGAAACGCCTACACTTGGAAGAATGTTAGCTAACTTAACAAGCAAGCTCAGTGTTGACAAATTAGCATCTATCGTTACCTAGAATTGATGAGGGTGCTGTATGACTAAAGTGTTCTTAAATTCAAGAAACATTTCAACAAAGAGTATAGGACGGCGTGATATGTCAAAGACTCTCTGTCATTCAGCACAAGAACTGATACATGCCATTCTAAACTTCTTTCGTAACGATGTGAAACATAGCACTGGACAATATGTCTAGACAGCTTTGGGCAAATATGCCATTACTAATCAATAGTTATGAATGCATTTGGCGAGTATTAAATCTTTAATTAGATTATGAAAGCTTGACGACAGTTAGCACAGGTTATTCCACAAAATATTGTTGGCATATCCTTCAGAAATGAGTATCTACAACAGAGGAGGGGGAATAAAAACAAAAGTAGTGAAATTCAGTAACATTCCATTGCCTTAGAATCTTAACTAAGAAACAAAAAGGAACAAGTTTCAGTGCAAAACAAGATGCAAGAATGGTGCAAAAGATTGAGATTTGAAGGGGATATTAACCGCCCAAAGATGATCTCCTTGCTGATGATGGTGATGAGACATTATTGGATTTGAGAGGTTCAGCGGAAGAGAGTTGAGAAGATTAGGAGCGAAACCCATCGCCATGACGATACACAACATGATGAGAGAGAA
The DNA here is from genome assembly GCA_036244855.1 of Temnopleurus reevesii. Taxonomy (NCBI): domain Eukaryota; kingdom Metazoa; phylum Echinodermata; class Echinoidea; order Temnopleuroida; family Temnopleuridae; genus Temnopleurus; species Temnopleurus reevesii. The sequence goes on from BQKZ01002586.1 coordinate 12,759, forward strand.
TAGAGTGAAAGGTTATCATTGTCTGACATACTTGAGAAGAAAATCAGGATACATGTGAGATAATGAACAACAGAAACTTAGAATGATACTTAAACACAATGAAATAGATAGCACAATAATTTGATAACATACTAAATGTAATTTGATAGAAAATAAGATTAACCTCTTCACATGTCCATTGTCAATTAAAGTCTGCTTTAGATTTATGAGATGATTAATATTAAAATTTGGGGTTACAAGACATCGAACATTTATCTACTAAAATGAAATCAAGATTGAACCAAAAAATATTCTGCAGTTATTACTTTGAAATGACAATGACAAAATATATTGATTGAACAAACAAAATTCTTAAAAAAAGAATCACTCCAAGGCATATATATCATACATTTTAGCCATTCTTTTTAATCAAAAGCTCTGTATCATGAAGCTTTTCACAGCGACTAATTAGTCAGTGCTGACTAATCAAGTACTATCCTTGATTGTGATTGGATAAAAAGCACTTTGACTAGTGCTATGACAAGCTGTGACAAGCTACATGAAATGCCCTTCAGTTCAATTCCTGCGGGCCTGTGGTGCCACATGGGAGCTCCTCAGGCAATGTAGAGATGTTTTAGCATACCTTGTTACAGTGATCCATTGATGGAAGGAGTTAGCCTCCTTAGCAAAGCGTTTACGCAGCTTGTCATTCTCCTCCTGTCTCTCCATCTCCCGATTGAGCTCCACCTCACGCTCCTTGATGATCTTCTGCAGGTTTCTCCACGTCTCCTCCAGAGCCTCCATTGTGAACCAAGTGTACCTGAATCAATTGAAGAATGATAGGAGTTATTCCAGAGTACAGTGGCAACTCCGAATAACGAGGTGCTTGGGACCATAAAAAATACCTTGCTATAGCAGTAATCTCTTTAAAGCAGAGTAAAAAAAACAATAAGTTATAAATAGCTTGGACAAGATATTTTACCTCTTTATATCAGATATTACGTTATATCAGATATCTTTAAACAAGTTTCCACTCTATGCACAGATGTACCAATGTTTCCCATATACATCCCGGATAACCGCCACAGAATAAATCAAATTGATTTAACAATGGGCTCATTAGACATTGGTGACTGACCTCTCAATAATTGTTTTGAGAACATTTTAACTGCAAATCAAATCAAACTACAACTTGCAATCCTCAATGCTGGAATAATAGATATTATAAGATGGCTTAGACAGTTTCAGTCAGCTGATTGGTCTAATCGTACCACGTGATCATTCAATGAAAATGTGCATCGCGGAACACCCGTTCATTTCTGTGGAAAAAAAGTTGACTATTGAACCCGTGGCACGCATGCGCTCAGTGATTCAAGAAAACTTGCACCTAAATACAGGTATCTAATCAAAATATTCCATTGGAATATCGGTTAAACTAAAAAAAATTACTGAAAATGTAATTTCACGTTCTTTTTATCGCACTGGTCTGCCACTACTTTCATTTTCATCACAACAACATCAGCTTGCTGTCTCGCACTCAGCAGCTCGGCTCCACGCAGCGCAGCTCAATCACCGAGTCACACAGCGGCAGTTGGCCCGCAATTGCGACACAAAACTTCTCGATTTTCACTCATTTTTAACTCCTTGTATCGAATATCAGTTCTATATTATTCCAATTATTTTTTTCACTCTGAGTAGCCATCTTATAAAAGGATTATCGCACTTTCCCGTCGTTGTATAGCGAATGTGCACTGCTATCTCGGTTTCTTCTTATCGCATCACATTGCACACTCGCCTCCGGCTCGTGCGCAGTGCGCATGCTCAGAAGAAACCTTGATGCAGTGCACATTCGCTATACAACTCCGTGTCATGCGATAATCCTATATTCAATACCTTTCTTGTGACTTGTATTATACATGTAGGCAAAACATTCTTGTCATCAGTTTGCAACACTTTGGGTCATTCTGATTCTCATCTTATCATCTCTCATTTTGGTTACCAAGTAAGCTAATTACTGCAACGCTTCTTTCAGAACATTTGGACATTTATCAAGTACTTACGGGTTTGAAGTGACATTGTAGCTCTTGATTTGTTTGTCTAGAGCAGCGAGTTGTTTGAGATCATTCTGAGCGCTGCTGAGAGACGCAGTAAAAGCATCATGGGCTTCCTTCAATGCCTGGATCTCTTCTACTGAGTTACATCTCACTGGATCAGTCAGATCCTCCTCTGCATTCTCAAACCATGAGTTGAAAGCTGATGCCTTCTTGGCGAAGAGGAGGAAGAGGTCTTCAACTTCGCGATACTGCTCCTGGGCGCGGAGGAGACGCTGTCGTCGGTTGTTCGAATCTGAGAGAAGCTTCTCCCATCGTGAGATGAGGTTGGCATGACGCTGTTGGATGGCTGGTGTCTGGGCGTGGTTGGCAGCGACAAGCTTCTCTTTGAGGGTTGTGATGGCATGGATACCTTCCTTCTCAAAGGCTTGCAGACCAGCATCGAACGTCTCCTGCTTGGTAAGAAGCGTCTGGACAGTTGAAAGGTCACGGCCGTAGTCGTCCGACCTCGCAAAGCTCTCCTTCTCGCCAATCCACGACTCGACAACATCAGCCTTCCAGATGAATTGAAGGAAGGCAGAATTATCATCGAGAGCTGCCTTGCGACGCAGTGCGGCTGCTTCAAGCTCTTCTAGCTTGCGTTGCAGGGAGTCGTTGCGCTGGGAGATGGCCTCTGAGTTGTGGTTGCCATCGGCGATGAGCTTCTCGCCTTGAGAACGGATGTCAGTGACTCGGTCACGATGGACAGTGAAGTCAGTCTCAAAGGCCTTGTGCTTCTTCAGAAGACCTGAGAGTTAATTGAATACAGGGTTAACATCATTATTTCATAGAAGAGAGCAAGATTACAATCAAGTTCTTTACCAGGTAAAAAAAGCAACACTTTTCATGTCAACTCAACTACTTACCAGAGTTGAACCTCTAACAAAACTTTCTATATCAGTTTTATGCAAAATCAACAATTTGCAAATACCTTTTATTATCCATTATCTGAAAATCATCTGTCATGATAAGCTGTGGCTGATTCCACAATAAGATATTCCAACAGCTGAATTTTAACAAATTAAAATGGTACTTTATTGAAAAGAATGGATGGAATTGCAGATCATGATAGAGTTTGTAAAATCGACAATGGAAAACATGAAATAATCAAGAGGAACTCAATATGCATTGTGCTTTTATATGCGGATGGAAAACATTAAAAAACGCTGCATAAAAATGTTTGTGAGAGTCAGCCTACCTTGCACTGCTGCCAGTGTATCTCCATAGTCTTCACTACACAGTAGATTCATTCTCTCGTTAAACCAGGCTTCTTCTTCCTCAATACCAGCCAAGAACTCTTGATAAGCTAAGGATTCATCCAGCTTGTTGCCACGGTTATTAGCAAGCTGCTTCAGCTCCTCCCAGCTACTGGCCAACTGATCCAGGCGTTGCTGTACACCTAGAAAGATTCAAACATGAGTTAGTGTCACTCAAATACTATTTCGTTTGCGCACAATAAAAAAATATATATCTTTGAATATTTTTTTGCAAACCATATGACATGATGGCCTTAATGTTTTGACCTGCTTTGATCAATTTGTTTCTTCAGCTATACACATACTTGATCCAAGTTGATTCCTCTCTCACTCTTTAATAATGAGCTCGCACAATATTGAAATGGTTTGTAGAAATATGCTCAATGTGCTACAGCTATTTCAGTAAAATTTGCTAGATGTTTTCTACATCAAATTTTATTATTTAGTATTATCCCGTGATCTTTGTCTCTAGTCGCTTGTGTTTCTAGATTCTACCTACCTTCTTGGTTTAGAGCTACATCTTGCATAAGAGACTGTCCTGCATCTTGGACGGCTTGGATAGCAGGCTCATGACTAACGATCTCTGTCTCTAGTCGCTTGTGCTTCTAGATTCTACCTACCTTCTTGGTTTAGAGCTACATCTTGCATAAGAGACTGTCCTGCATCTTGGACGGCTTGGATAGCAGGCTCATGACTAACGATCTCTGTCTCTAGTCGCTTGTGATTCTTGCGTAGATTCTGCACGCCTGTCAGTTCACGGCCGTAGTCATCGGAGCTAGTCAGAAGCTTCTTCTCCTTGATCCACGACTCCTCGTCATCGATATCGCGGAAGAACTGATAGACGCGGTGAGATTCGTTGAGCTTGCCGCGACGGTCTACGGCCAGGTCTTTGATGCGCTCGTAGCGCTGGTTGATGTTTTCCTTGGTCTGGCGCATATTCTCAGGATCAAAGTGGCCAGCCTCAATGAAGGAATCTGCTTGGTTGTTCAATACCTGGGAAATTAGATGTGGTTGAATTGGAAAGCTTAAATTGGATCCAGAGTTTACAAAAAAGTAATAATTATTTTGTCTCCTGTCTTTCATCTTTGAACTTCTTTGCTTCCCGAAAATACGAAACAACATGCCCCTACATTGGAATCATGAAAAGTAACAGCTGAAATATTTGGACCAAATAAATATACACACTTTATGTCACTGCAAACGTGCCGTGCCTTCTATGGTAAAATCATTAGTTCTGTATCAATCTATCACTTCCAGAATCTGTATCTATACACCTAATCTTTTCTGTCACTTGATCTACCACTCCTGCTGATCTCAAAAGTATCTCTTCCACAATCAGACACCTTGAATCCCGCTTCTTCATAAATCCTTTTTTTTTCTTCAAATCATTTGTTCTGTATCAATCTCTCAATTACAGTATCCCTTTCTATACGCCTAATCTTTTCTATCACTTGTTCTACCACTCCTACTGACTTCATGAGTCTCTCATCCACCATCTCACATTTCAAATCCTGCCTCTTTCATTAATCCTACCTGAATACGGTCTTCATGAGCAGCGATATCATCCTCAAGCAGCTGGTGTTTCTTCATCAGATTCGTGACGGAAGCCAGATCACGACCGACATCCTCCGAGGCGAGGGCGTTCTCCATCTCACCCAGCCAGAAATTGATATCTTTGACGCTGATGTGGAACGTCTGTTGTTTGTTGGCTTCCTTCAGTTTGAGGGATTTCTCCGCTGATCGTTGGACGAGGTACTCCCACTGATCACCGATGCCTACGATGCGTCCTTGTACAGCGCCCTCTGTTCCACCACACTGGTTGGCATCAATCAGTCCTACAAAGATGAATTAAACATCATCAATTTGATGATCATGAATATTTGCATGGTGACTACTACATGCATCTGAAGGCAAAATTCCAGAATCCAAGGCTGAGAAAAAATATGCTTGCATATAGGATTCAAGCTGTCAAAGCGGATGCCAATTTTGGGAAGAACATCCTTCTTTCAAAAGAATGATAATGGAGTGATATATCAGAAGAAAAAAAATGTGGAGCTGCTAAAACAATGAATTTCCGGACTTATAATGTAGATTCAGACCTCAACTTGATTCTCTCTGATCCTTAAAAATACTCATTTGACAGCCAGGTTACCAACAGAGCAGGCATGGAGCGATATAAACACAATCTTTCTAGAAACACTAGGGAAAGTTGTTTGCCTCGCTAGGTAGCATTTGAATGGGTGTTGGCTGAATAAGATGACACAGGATGTGCTTGATTACAGGATAGAAGGGACTAGTTGGACACTTCCTTGTAACGTAATGAGTGAATCATACTAAAACAGGTTTTCACTTCTGTTTTCATCTTCAATGTTCAAAGTCTTAGAATTGTATTTGATGTGTCCTTGTTCTCTCTTCTAGCAGAAAAAGTAAGTTCTTATATTTTTATATTCAGAAGGAGGCGGTCCAAATCGAATATGGATGCTTGAATTAAAGCATTCATCAGAAACTATCCATGCATATTCATAAAGTGCTGATGACTATTATTGATAAAAATAAAATCTCTGTAATACAATATCCACTCTTGTTTAATGGATTAAATTTTGATTTTGTAATTATCTAAAGATGATCATAAATAAATACAAAAGACACATTGACATTTGCCTATACATGAAATAATCTACGAGCAATGCACATAATAGAGATGACTGGTACAAGATGAACACTTCAGTCAAAACTGAACTACAAATAAAAGACTTACTCTGTCCGACAGCCATGATAGCCTGGATCCTCTCAGCGTTAGCAGCAACCTCCGCCTCAAAGGCTTGATGTTTCTGATGCTTGCTCTGGATGTTGCTCGGATCGAGGTAAGACTCGTCCGTAGCAACCTGAATCTTCTCTGAGATCCATGCTTCAACTTCATCAGCATCTCGGCTGAACTGCTGCAGTGTATGGGACTCTCCTAGTTTGGACCGCTTCTCAATGAGGGCAGCCTTTAGGGAATGCCAGCTGTATGGAGAAATTTAAGGAGCATTCGCCATTAATAAGGATAATTTACTGAATAAAAATACTTCTTCTACCCTGTTCTTGTTCCTGTTTGATAAATATATCTTAAACAGTTTATGTCATTATTAAAAGGATCTCAGAGTATATACATAATTCTGGTTCTAAAACTATCATCAATTGCACTTGCTAAAAGCTTTCTGGAGAAACATTGAATAACTTTCAAATTCAATTGAAGAATTCATCTAAATTACAATCCTGATCAGAAATATTTTGTTCCATATTGGCAGAAAAGGACTAGACCTACCGTTCCAGGACCTGGTCCCTCTTGGTTCCAATAGCGGGTCCATCATAGTGGTCATTGTTGATAAGTTGTTGAGCGAAGGACTCAATAGCATTGATCTTCTGCTCCTGGAGTGAGAGGGCTTTGTCAAAGTCCTCATGTTTCTTGATGAGTGATTCTACGCTGTCTAGTGAGTCCGTCAAGCCCTCGCTAGCAAGGAAGGCTTCTCTGGCTGCCATCCAGGCTTCTGCTTGCTCACAATCACGCAGGAACAACTACAAGCAAGATAAGACAGGTCAGGTTAATGGATAGGATAATTATTTATGCATCTGCTAGAAGATTACAGTCTGATACTTTTAAGTTTGAATATAATGACCAAAATATTATGGATCCAAGTTCTGATTGGCAGGCAATGTAATAACTTACATCTGCTCATTTACTAGATAAATCAGGGAAGTACATGTATTGAAAAAAAAAAAACAAATAGAGCAAATTTGGTGGAGTACTCATAAATACTCAAAGCTCACTTAATTGCTTTTAACACTTTATCTGTTGTTCATCATTTCTGTAAATCAATATGGACTTCTCTTGACTACCATGGATTGATATAGAATCATGAGGGCATGTGAGCAATTAATTGCATGCATTAGCTGAAATAATCTACAACAAATATATGATCCAATTTTGATGTACCACGTACCTGTAGCTCCAAGCATTGGTCTAGCTTGTGTCTGCGGTCATTCCATGCCCTGCAATGTGAAAGTACAAGAATATTTCACATTAATACATCGTAATATGAATGGTGTACCTATTCAAAATTCAGTATTAGAGACCCTGCAATGATTAAATTTGTATACTTTTAAGGTGGAAACGGCAACAATCATTGGAAAAAAATGTTAGTTTTTAATAATCAATACTAATAACATCAGGGTATATTTATTTTTAATCAATATACATTGATGCAACAAATTGACAATGAATTAAAGAGGCAACTATCTTTGACCTATCCTTGTCACTCTAAACTCAATTCACAGATGAGAATTAGATTACTGTATTCATTTGTTCTTGAATTGTATTCTGTTCATCTGCTTTTGGAAACTGACTTTGCGGATGTTGCTAGAGACTTGCAATCATTTGTAAGTTGCAGTTGATCGGCAAGCACCAATCAAAATCATTGTTTCATATTATGTCTTGTTAATGCAACAGACATGTGCACGAATGAAAATGCACGTTTGTACAATTTGTGACTGATTTGCAATCGATTTGCAATTGATTGCAACTTTTTAGCGACACCCCCTTAACATGTGATATTTCGGATAAACAAACAAACAAATGAATCTAAACATTGAAGGACTTACACTTCCAAATCCTCTCTCTCCTTGGCCAAGATGTCAAGTTTCTCTTGGACTTCCGGAGCAGCGTAGTGGTCATTCTTGATCAGTTCTTGACCGAAGGCTTCAAAGGCTTGGAACGTACCAGCCTTGGCCTCCATCTCAGTGTGTAGCTCCTAAAATGAACAAACAAACAATTGCTCAGCTTCAAGACATGTATAGATAAGAATAAGGTTCTGATAAGGATAGCTAAGACTAATAGGAAATTATTTAACTTATGATTAATCCACCAGGCTACAGATTATATGTTAACTTATAAACTGTTTATTTCCACAATGGAATGAACATATTCTCTTTTGAAATATTGACAGATTCCTCTGATTGGGTTGGCAAAAAGTCAAGATATGCAAGGTGGATTGTAAAGTGGCTAAAAGCGTTTATTAGGAATAAAACATTTGTTCAGAAAGGAAAATATTGTTGAAATATTAGAGCCTTATATACTTCCATCAACCAGGGGTTAACACATGCTATTGTTGTGTGCTATGGCACCAAGTGCGGTGATAAAAAATAACAGACAGGTCCAAGCAGAATTTGAACCCAACCTCAGAGATCAGACGTCTTGCTTGAAATATCATTGACATTAATAGTAAGAATATAGGGTACATTTCATGGGCCAGAATCCACATGAATCATGTGCTCAAGACGCAGTACACAAGAATTCACTTTATATGCATGCCCACCCCCCATCAAAATAACCCAAAGGATTTAGGGTGAAGTCTTTGAACGAGTCACTAGAAAAAAAGAGTAAACTCACCTGATGGCGCTCCAGTAAAGCCTCTGCTCCTGTGACGTCTTTAGCGAGCTCGTCGCTGGCAACCAATGTTTTCATTCCATTGGTCCATGACATGAGGTCGCGGAAATCACTCAAGAAGCGCTGGAGGTCGTACGAATCCATCAGTTTGTCTTTACGGGCGTTGGCCTGGTATCAAAGGAGGAACAGGATAGTGTTATTTCTACATCATGTTACACAATAGAAACTAAAGACAGAAATAATTGTTTATTCTTTCTACGGGCAAGCTTCAATCTGATGAAAAGTTCTATAAAAGGGTCTTCTTCAATATTGAAATATTCGAGAGGATATAAAACTGAAATCATTAGCTTATTCACTATTCTTTATACCGGGTAGCTTCAATAAGATGTAAAGTTATGTTATATCCTATATGGAAACATTCCAGAAGGTTTTTATTCTAAAATGAGACAATTGACCTACATATAGATGGACACAACCTGAATGCTAAACATCTCTTGCATCATTTACGGTGGGTATCGGAACAAAGAATGTAACTGAATTGAAAACATTGATGTCGTACTAAGAAGTCCTCAGACTGATTTTCAGGAGTTCAAATATCGGTAATACCAATTTTACTCCTGAGAGAAGATTACCAACCTACACTAGTCACACCTGACCCAGGGGAGGTAAATGGGAATAAGTAGATCCAATAGATGATCCTGACTTACCCTATCCTGTAGGGTGTTCCAAGCCTCATCAATCTCAGCTCTCTTTGCTACGATCGGTTCCTCTTGGTCAGGGTGAGTCTGGACCAATCGGTCCGCAGTCTCATCAAGGGTCTGGACCTGCTTGCCAAGAGCATTCAGATCTCTCTCTAGACCCTGGTGCTTACGTTGCAGGGCCTGGACACTGTGCAAGTCATGTCCAAAGTTCTCTGTGTTCAGAGCTTTGTTCTTATCATCGATCCAGTCCTTCGTCTCATCAGCATCCCTGTAATATAGAGGGCAATAGTACGATGTATTGACTGATTTGCAGAGGGGAACAAAAATATATTGCCTACATACAATCAAGTTGCCTAAATTATTGCAGTTGGCTGTCATACCTTTATCTCTTTTTCAACTACATTATTAACTAGATGAATCCTCGACCGCGCACAGTAAAAATTTATGCCTCCGCCATCACGCAATCAGAAATTGAAAGAAATTGGTTCAATTTTTCTGTTATAAGTTATAACAATATTGAGTTTTATCAGGTGATTTTGTATAAGTTTTTCTGCCCGGTGACCTTTGACCTTTGACCCACTGAATCCAAACTCTAATCAGTTCATCCTCACATGCTTATACATACTTGAGCCAAGTTTGGTTAAAATCTGTACAGCAATTCTGAACTTATTGCGGTAACAAGCTATTTTGGGTGATTTTTTACGAGTTTTTTGGCCCTGTGACCTTTGACCTTTGACCCATTGAACCCAAACTCTAATCAGTTCATCCTCACATGCTTATACATACTTGAGCCAAGTTTGGTCAAAATCTGTACAGCAGTTCTGAACTTATTGCGGTAACAAGCTATTTTGAGTGATTTTTTACAAGTTTTTTGGCCCTGTGACCTTTGACCTTTGACCCATTGAACCCAAAATCTAATCAGTTCATCCTCACATGCTTATACATACTTGAGCCAAGTTTGGTCAAAATCCGTCAAGCGGTTCTGAACTTATCGCGGTAACAATGTTCGGACGGACGGACGGACAACCCGAAAACATAATGCCTCCGGCACCACCTTACGGTGGCGGAGGCATAAAATTGGACAAGTATGGAAATACAAGTACGATCATCTGCTCATAAAACATAAATTGTGAATTGTACCTCTCCTCTGGCTCTGTTCTCAATCCATAAATCAATCCAGAAAATTTTAATCTATGGGTGCACACAGTATGGTACATTCAACTCTAATGAATACTCTGAATAATTGTACTTCCTGGCTCTTAGGGGGATTATGAAATAACATTAAACATCTCTCAACCATCTGCCATGAATAACAAAAATGATGGTAGCTATCTCATGAATTGTGTTTATTGGCTTTCATGGGGTACAAGATTAACAGTATGTTGCAAGAGCAATCATATGGAAAATGCATGTTAGAATTGAATAATTTTGACCAAAAAATTGGTTCATACTAATATTGTTATTATTCCCCAGTCACATAGAAGCCAGGAAGCAACACATTTCAACAAGACTCTTTGTTCGGATGCGGTTACCTGTGAACTTAACAAGAGTTGTGCTCAATCGCATTGCTTTCGGGCTTCTAAGTGAATGGGGCTTCAGAAAGAGATCACGCAAGATAAATATTTGTTTAAACTTGTGTTGCTTAGTAAATTCAATAAATTTATGATATACTGATCACACATACCTGAAGAACCTCTGTACTTCATGTGCAGTGCCAAGACTTTCACTACGATCGTCAGTAAGCTTCTGGAGTCCCTGCCACTCTGTGTTCAGATCCTATACAAAACAAACAAGTCATGTCTAAGCTTATTTCATCAAACCAACATCTCAATGCTTGAAAACAATGTGTGACTAAACTTATCATTTTATAAAATCACAGGCTACATCATTCTTTTTTATAAAAGGGCTGTACATACATGTACAGAGGAATACTATCAACAATTTCAATAGCCTGCATTTAGCAAGCTATGACCATGCAGTCAAATTCCATTTGCTATTGGAAATTTTATCAGACGAACATACATCTCACAGAATAAAGTTGAATTGAAAGTTCTATGTCAATTTCGAATATTTCTTTTTCACAAGCATACTTGTAACATAACAAAATAATCAACATGATTCAGTGATTAAAAGCTTATTGCCAAATTCACACAAACTATTCATTCACTTCCTTCTCTTCTTTTCTTCTCTTTTCTTTTTTTCGCAGGGGTGCATAAAAATGTAAAAAAGGATCTCCCGACAGACAGGAAATAGAATTGAACAAGAATTATTCTAAGGGATCAAAACTAAATGAGATTGAATAATACATGTTCTTGTTTTTCCTGATTAACACTACCAAGGAAAAACACAAACACAGTAGAGGTCAGCTAAGACTATGGAGAGAAAAATGGAGGTAGCTTACATTGACTTTCTGGACAACGATGTCAGCTTCAGGGACCTTCTCAAGATCCAGGGTTTCTAGGATCATGTTGATCTCAAGCAGACGAGACTCGTTGGCTTTCAGATCCTGGTGGGGGAATGGGGAGGGGGAGGAGGAAGAGAGAGAGGGAAGGGGACGGAAAAGGGGATGGGAGGGTTTACAATGGGGCACAGAAAAAGGGGGGGGGGGGCAGGAGAGAGAAAAAAGTGAAAGAGGGGCAATGGGGAGGGGAGAGAGAGAGCGGGTAGAGGGAGGTGATGAGAGAAAGATATATAGAAGGGGATGCAAGAGACAGACGGGACAGGTAATAAAGAGGGATGGGAGGGGGCAAGGAGAAATGAATTGAAAATGAGAGATATGTGAAAGAAAGATAGATTGAGAGCAAAATAAAGAGAGGGAGATTAAATTGAGTCAGTATAGTATGAGTGTGCCAGCATAATCAATGATGAACATTTGGTGCAAAAAACGTTTTTTTTTAAATACACACAAAAACTGCCAATTTGTGCTCCTTGAAAGAATTCTAATATCTTTGTCTATACTTGTAAAAGGATTAGTGAAATTCAACCAAAATCTAAAATGATTGCACTCTCATTATCAGAAAAGGCAAGCTTAAACGAAAGAGTCAATATTAAAACAATATCAGGAATTAGAAATGGTGATAAAATTTCACACAATACAGAAATTTTGTATATTCTTATCAACTGTTGAGCATGGAATGACAAATGTTAGATGTTTGTTGGGCTAAAGTTTCTATAGCTTAATCTATCTACAATTTGTGTGATGATATTATCAACTGATCAGTCATTCTAGAGATTAGTAGTTTTTCTGATGAGATATTTCCACAAATGTACTAAAAGATTGTTAAAACACAATCACATTTTGCTTTCTTCATCTAAAATGTTCTTAGACTTGAGAATAAAATTCTCTGTTTGAAATAAAATACTTCTCTTGACATAAGCATAAATTCAATAATGTGTAAATTCTATGAGTGAATGAATTCTAGGTATAAAAACTGAAATCTACAAAGATTCCTACATGTGCAAATTGCTGTAACAGTGCAGGACACATGATTGTAGAACATAAACATTCTAACATCTCCCAACTTGAACATTTATTTCTAATGGACCAATTTAACAATGTTATTGACGTACACACAATTGAGTTGGCTAGTACAATCTCCTGATTTATGTATTATTGAATGAATTTATGTGTTCACCTATGTAGTCATTTAGGTATTAATATATGAATCATTGACATCTGTGTGTTATCTCCACTCAGAAGCGATGAAGACTACACATAAATCTATATGTGGGGCTGACTACGTGATTGATTTGAGAATCATACACCTACCTGTATAAACCTATTATGCTTGCCCGTCAAAATCTGAAACTATACAGGCATAGTGCAGCAGAAATATCATTTCAAATATGCCATTCATACTTTTTAAAGAAAAAAGAGTTACAATCTTCTGTATTGACATATCTAGCGGAGCTTTATCAAATGAGTAAAGAAAATTGGCCTCAAAAACTTAAAGCAGAGAAGTTATGAGACATGAAATTACTTGATAAGATCATAATGTCCAGGTAGTGTCTTCTATAAACATATTTGGCAGTATATGAGGATCTAACATTTCCCAAAAGGCATTAATAGAAAAGGATTAATTCCATAAAAAGATTGAATCTACTTCCAAACAATATGTTACAAAAAGAACAACAATGTGGTGCACCTAAATATTTACATACCGTATTTGAATATCCTCATCTTAATTTCATTGCAATTCTAAGGTATTTTTGATGATTTTGTGAGGTTTCTGACAAATGCTTGAGGCATTTCTGACCAATTAAAGATTATTTTAGTGGATGTGGCGCTGCATAATGACCAAAGATTAAAAGAATTTGTATCACAGGACCTTGGTTATTATAGAGAGGTTAAAATGATGAGAAGTGAACTTACCTTCTGGAAATCATCAAACTTCTTCTGAAGTACTTCCACCTGTTCCAAGTCATCTCCAACCTCAGCACTCTCTACGACGTTAGCCTTGTCATGCACCCATTGGATGAGATCATTGGCTTCACGGACCAATGAGTGACGCTTGACAGACTCCTCAAGCGCTTCCTTGCGAACACCAGCCTTGTCAAGGAGAGCTTGGTATCTATGGGGATGGAAAGTTGAACTTTTAAGTATACCAAGGGACTAAAGCATCCAGAGCAAACACAATAATAACTCATTAATTCACAATATCAGTGGGGCAGTTCCATAAAATTATGTACATGTAAGTCCAACCATATACATGGGACTTATCGGGAACAAATTTTTGATGTTAACATCTGATTTGTAAACTCAGTGGCATGCTCTCAAATGATTATGGCTTGAGTGGTGCATAACTTACAGTTAAAAAAAAAGGAGAAAAGTGAAGTAAGACATACAAAAAAGTTGATCAATTTATGGACGTACCTCGTAATAACTATAAATAGATGCTAATAGGATAAAGCCTGCATAGTAATAACAATAAAGTCACTGATTGTAATCCTATTCAATATTGTCTTTTTTCATATAGACACATAGGTGCTGGAAACACATTGGGCTACACTGATAGCTCTGCAGTATAAAGGCATCCATACTTACTCTTGTTCAATGTTCTCTTGTCTCCTCATGATGTTAGCATCCTCAATGAGATTAGCTTGAGAAGCAGACTGTGCTGGATCCATCTTCTTCACGTAGGCAGCGGGTACGAAACCTTGACGGTCATTCACCTCAACTTTCCACCAGTCCTGTAGAATAAATAAATAAAATGGTCACATAACAACTTCATGTAGTATAACAAACCTGAGGATAAAATGGTTATTCTGGAACAAAGCAGATCTGAGATCACATTTCTAAACCCATTCAAATCAATCACTCATGATTTATGGGTTTGATTTGAAATCATTTATAATCCACAAAAAAATGTGTACCATGTGTTTGTTGATTTCATAACGGGAATAAAAAAAAATTGTCTAAACTCCTTTAATGGGAACATAATAAAAAAAAAAAATACTGGGTGTCAGTTCTTAATACCGATTGCTATTTAGTACATACATGTACTGTGCACAAGTCTGTGAAAAACTTGCATGCATTAAAATCTTGTTGAGTTAATTTCACCTACAATTTGAAATTATTGCTTCTTTACCTGTTAAAATTAACTCCTTCTGCTTCTTAACATTTATCAACATTACATTGATTTCGTTTAACCTAAGCACTCACCTTGTTGGTGCTGTTAAGAAGAACCAAGACATCACCCTTCTTCATCGACACCTCACGAGGGCTCTTCTCCATGTAATCATACAACGCAACCACATACTCCTTACCAATATCCTCAGAGATAGGAATGTCTTGTTGCTATAGAAACACAAACAATAATAAGATAAATCAAACAAAGATTATTGGAGAAGAACATACATAAATCTGATGCAGGTGTATGTAAAATGAAATTATCTGTATCATGTATAACCAGGCAAATATTGTAAAATAATGACATTACCCAAAGACTGTGTCCCACCCAGTAGCAGCCCTTAAAGACCATAGCATATATGAATTTGACACCTGACAATTTCTTCTACATGCCAAGGCAATAGGAAGTCCATGTAACATAGTTATATTTTTGAATGCCTGTATCTTCAAATCCAGAAAAGATTTCCCATTCAAATGTGCATTACTGAGAAAAAAAAGGAAATTTTATTCAATAGATCAAAGCTTGAGAAGATTTGCATTGATGTTCAGGGTGAAGTGACAAAGTGGATAACTATGTTACATGGACATCCCATGAAAAGTTGAACCAACCCCATGGACAGACCCAGGTGTATGTAAAATGAAATTATCTGTATCATGTATAATGAGTCATTACATACACATTCATTCTAAAGGATAAAATCCAAAACAGAGGTATACTATGCATTGATTTTACATGAATTTGGACAATCATTTCTTAATGACTACCAGTATAAAATATGCCCAGACAGTCCATTCTTTAAAAATCAATCAAAGAATAAAAATGACCTTGACTTGCGTAGGTTTTTGGGGGGTCATAGAAAAGAATATCTTCATGATTACGATAAGGATAACAGCAGTATGAAGCTTCATAAAGAATTTACCAAATATCATATACAGTCTCCTACTAGACTAGTGAAAAACAATTCTACATCAGCCTCAGCTATTCAAGTCTGTGTAAGTGGAATGACATAGCATGAAGGGGTTTCATACTACATATATTAAGTAGTGCAATCTCTCAGGGTCCTGTAGGATTGTGTAAATATAAATAAATATTAAAAAAAAAACTTTTCATGCAGCGTTAGCGGACCAAAAACTTTAAAGGCGGGAGTAAGATATGGTGTTGATACCTTATATTTGATCTCCATTAATGATGATCCCCTGACAGACTGTAATATAAGGCATCGCATGCAGTTAGGTGCACACAATATAGTGTACTGCAATTTCAAATTGTTAAATACACTTCAATGCGATGCTATTAACTTTTACGGCAAAGGTTTTCAGCAGCACAGTACAGATAATTAATTCAAACAAACCAATTTTTGCATTTCACTTAGATAATTCGATTGAATAATGATTTCTGTAAATAAACTGTACGCCTTTACTTACAAGTATGAATATATATTTTTGAGAGGTTGGGATCTGCATTATACTGCAATTCATTAATTCATATCCCCTCCAACAAACTTTCAAGAATTACTTCAGAATGCACTTCTTTTGATGAAAATGACATCCTCCCATTATTGCTTGCATATCAAAGTTATTAGTTTTTAATTCCTCATCCCTCAACAATGTATTACTATGTTATAAAAACATTTTGTTGCTTTTCATAATACAGAATGAATCCAAATTTTGCACATATCTGACAGATGAAATGTAGGTAATCTAATTTAGATGAAAAACTTGGATGACCCAAAAAACATTTCGATGATACACCAGCCTTCCAATTAAATGATATCCTTCTACACGAATGGAGCCCAAATATCTAGGCACCCCTTGTCCCAATTGAAATGGAATCGGAAGAAACTCAAAATCATTTGCACTCATAACCATGTTAGTAGCAATGACAGAGTAAATATAGTTTTTTTTCCCTTTCCAACCTTACGATTAAACCATACTCAATTTAAAAAATGTATCTAAGCATAAGGATTCATTTGCAACGTGATATATTAGGAATCTGCATTTCATAACCAGAATGATAAGGAGGTCTGGAATCCTTTTAGAAAATTTTAAACTCATTGATTACATTATCAGCAATGAAGGTATATACTCATCATCATAGATGAGCATTACAATCAAACCTACCATCCATAGTTTTATACAACCCTTGTTTAATGTTTATCAGGAAATGGTTGGAGTACCTAGGGTCAGTGTTACAAAAGCATCTTATCCAAATCTCCTTTCTACTTGAGATTAGCTAACAATAGGCACTTCAGAGGATTCGTAACTAGCCTAAAGGAGATAATAATGAGATGCCTAGAACCAACAGACATTCTGACAATTAAGAGGTCTGTCATGATGAGAGCTACAGTGAAACATAGTCTGCAAACTCAGTCTAAATTGATGTTTTTCATTTAGTGCATTCTATGAGAAGAAAAAAAGCAGCTGTAATGAGAAGGAAGTCCAGAATCATGAGCTTGTGTGACATTTCTTGGCAAATTTGTAGCTGCAGTAGATTTGCCTCCAGAAATTGTTAGAACTGTCAGAAAGCCCTGAATGAACTGCCAACATAATGTGTGTTTGCAGACTATAAAAGTATCTATTAATGTATGTAGGGAACTCTAGAGGGCGCCTGATGGGTGGTTAGTGTTGATAGGGTGTAATGGTTTGCACCAAATCAAGTTAGCACCCATGGTGTCCCACAAGGATATCTAGGGGTAACCTGATGAGTGGTTAGTGTAGATAGGGAGTAATAGTTTGGTGTTAAAGAACACCAGTCCCTACACCACCCCTAGGTAGCACCATGGTGTCAAGTGATTATACAATCACTATTAGACCAATGCAAACACCTGCAGTGTAAAGTGATTCTCTAATACCTACCCAATGCAAAACTATTAACAACTAAAGCTAAAGCACGCATGAAAGGTTACTAGGAACACCATCTGCTAAATGTTGGTTTGTTACTCTTGTTTCTAAGACTTACGTTTCCGCCATGCTTGGCGATGTGTGGATCATACTGGAAAGATGATAGAAAAGTGCAACTCGGAAAATGAAGATCAGAAGGTCAAAGGTCAGTAGATGAGAAGAGAAATTAGAGTACAGGTAGAAATATCTATATTGTAAGATTACAGGAATCTTAAAATCTTGGTTCTGAGAAGCTACAATAAAGCTTATAAAACTGTGCTTTGAAGAAACGAAAATGACAAAGGAAAAGGAAAAGATATTGGAAAAAATGTAAGGTCTAAATCAATTTGAGTAAATTTGTTCTATAGAACTGAGGTATTGGAGATTTTCTTTGAGAAAAAAAAAATAAAAGAGTGAAACTGTTCTATATCAAACCTTGAGATACTAAAAACTTTCCAAACAAAAAGTCTATAATATAAAATTGCCAAATTCTATGATTAATCAAAAGAGCTCTAAGAGAAATTGAAACGAAATTATATTAAAAGCAAAATAGAATACAAAATGAATGTGCCATAAAGGTATATTCATCATAAAAATAAATTAAAATTCATTTTGCCCTTTTTAAGAAGCATATTATTTCTCTTCTGAGTGAATGGCTCTACTACAAATCAGAATCATTGTGAATCAGCTGCAAAAAGGACTTTCTATATCTAAAAGGATTCTTTTCATCTACAGGAATTTTTGTACAAGGATAGAGGAAAGAAAGTTTGTCTTACTCTGCATCCCTCAGCTTGTTGTTTGAGCAGCTCAATGGTTGTCTTGTATGCAATCAGATCAGCCATCAGGGTCTTGTGCTTCTTCAACTGGGACTGTATTCATCAAGACAAAAAGGAGAAAAGGTTTGACTAATGACAGGAAAGAAAATGATATGAAGATGAGATTCAGCTCGATGATCAGGTCTATGAACAATGCCTTTTGTTCTTTATTTACATAGAGGAGATTTGACTAATTACATTTATGGAATGAAAATAATACGAAAATGAGATTCAGCTTGTTGAAGTCTATGACCAAATGTATTTGTTCTTTATTTACAGAGAGGAAATACAATATGCAAAGTGCAAAGAGCTATTAGTCTCAACACAGTGATTGGAAAATCTGACAGCTTGAGAGAGAGAGAACTTGTCAAATGTTCCTCAGGTTGCAATGAGACATTATGCTTCCAGGAAAACAATTATTTATACATGATTTTCTATAAAGCAGTGAAGAGTTTGGACTTGAGAACTGATAGCTTAACATCAGATTTGCAACAGTCAGTGAGACAACAATCAGACTAAATTTGTAACTTTACTTTCATCTGCTTTCTTCTTAGATCTGGGAAATTTGTAAGCCAGATATGTATTGAAACAATCATTGATAACTTCCAGTGTACATAATTTTATTCCACACTGCCTATGTATGAACTATCTCATGACTAATTGCACTTTCAGTACATAACACTTTTTCTTCATTCTAAAATATATGTACCACTTTGAGAAGGAGCCAATGAGAGGCCTCTTCCGGTCACTCTCCACTAGCTTTGGAAGCCACCCCCCCCCCCTTCTGACCAATGAGAGCTAACTATAAAAGTGTTTCATTATCAACTCACCTCTGCACTGTCTTCATCTTTACCATAGTCCTCGCTGGCGACAATGGGCTCCTTTTCTTGCATCCAAGACTCAGCCTCATTTGCGTCAGCAAAGTACTGCTGTGCTTCCAAAGAATCCTCTAGATCGTCCTTGCGTTGGGCGATCTTGTCCTGATGTGCACAAAAATAAATTTTAGTTGAAATTATTTTTCCTTGGAAATACATGTTAAAGGTATAGATTCGTAATGACCAGGATGCAGAAATTGATGTTAAATGAGCTGATGTATTCGCAAGTTGCTTTACATGCCTAAATATATCTATGTAGGATATTAG
>BQKZ01002586.1:51434-75537 GCA_036244855.1 Temnopleurus reevesii
GAATTCCATTGTGTCCTAACTTGCAATACTGATTCTGGCCATGTTCACACATCTTGTTTGAATTCCATTGTGTCCTAACTTGCAATACTGATTCTGGCCATGTTCACACATCCCCTGGTCATCAAAAAATTGGCATTCTTTGGTTGAGTTTGTGTATGAGCAGTTGCAAACGTCCCCGAGTTCTATTAAAGATTAGCTTGAATTGTTTATCCCCTACAGCAAGATATATTATAATGTCAGCTAATTTTAGATTACCCAAAAGCATCCCCAAGCCACAAAATCTCCTGTTGCAAATGTACGAGGTGGGGTTGGGGAGAGGTTGGGGAGAATGGATCCTTGTGATTGGACCCTCGCCCAAGGGATACATGTATGTGACCACCAAAAGAGTGTATACTTCCAGTGTACTTTAATCCTTGAAATAAGATATACATGTATGTCAAACATAATGTGAAAATTGAATTCAATAAGGCACAGCAAATAATTTATGATTCAGAAACAAGTTTGACATAATGGACCAAGACCATGCAACTTTCATTTCCATGGCAACCAGATGCAAGTCAATAAACATTCTCATTCTCATTCTCATCAAATACAGTACATATTGCCAACTGTTCCAGAATATTATTTACTTATTAAATTTTTTGCATAAAAATATTTTCACTTCAAAAGCAAATGACAGGGCAAGCAGCTTTTGTTCATCTATCTCCTTCAATGAGGAAATAATCTAATTTCTAATCTTACCAATATTCTGGAACAGTAGGCATCATTGCATAATTTACAAGAAACTGTACCGAAGGTCTTGGGCCTACGAGCTATCCACATACAACATACACCGTTCAAGGAATCTACACATAAAAACCTCTAAAAACATTACACTTCTTCAACCTATAGACAACCAAATAGTAACTAATCTTCACTATTACCCCAAGAAAAAGGCATACATGTCACTAGCTTTAGCATAGGGGATTATGAATATTTTTTTTTTTTTAAATTCTTCTTTTCTTACATTTCTCATTTCTTCATAAAAGGTATTGAATGAAAATCATGTAGGAGAACTGCAATTATTTTTCTTATTTAAACCTATTTTGCACAACAACATGATTATCCGTAATATTGATCAATGTATCTTTTAGACTTGCAACAGACTTGACAATATTGGAAATGAGCAGTCAACATTTTAATCTCATTCAGATGCATTTTTGTGTGTGCCTTGCACATGCAATTGCCTTACCTGCGAAACCTTGTCATTTAAATTGAACAGAAATATAAATTAAATTGGAAACATGTCATATCAAAAGCATTAAATTTCAATTCATTTTTTTTTATTTATTCTTTCTTTCACTTAATTTGTGAAAGGTTTATGGAAATGCTTTGGAAATAATTTTCAATTTCAAATTAAACAAAATATATAATAAATTCTGAATAAATGAACCCTTTTGTGAATAGCATGCTTCCCAGGCATGCATTTAGAAGTACATGTACTTAAGATATAACGCTAACAATGACCAATACAACTAAAAAATGCACTCCTTCTAGTGGGGTCTAATTGGACAAATATTCAACTTGAAAGCGTGTCAAATATACATCAACGAGACAGCATCTTCTTTCACTCAAATCCTCTGGATTCTACTGATAAGGAACATGTAGACTTGCTATTTACCTCTTAAAGACAAACTTGGCAAGAGTACACATTCTAAGTTTACACATTTATAATCAAACAAGCCATTCACACATATGATTTCAGTCTTGACAACGTTGAATGAACATCACCAAAGCCTTGATTATTGGGGTGGATATGACCTCCTGACAAATTTCCATGGTCAATTTCAATGAACATAACCTGTGAGTTTTACAAAGCTAAATTTCATAATAATCTTGACTCTGCAGAATGAACATTAGCCGTAAGTGATGTTTTACAGTTCAAGATCACACGTTCTTTTGAATGAGATGTTTGGTTCGTGGATCAATTTAAAATGCCTGGTAATTAAAGAATGATGATGAATTTGTCAGGTTTGCATCTCTGGAAGAGCCCAATATTAATGAAAAAATCCTAAATTCACTCCAATAGCTTGGCAAAACCTTGCAAATTATTTTTTTTTAATTCGTTATCACTTGCAAAATTGATTGCAACCAAAGCAATCATGCATCAAGTTGAATGATCACATGAACATTATCTAAACTAATTCTCCATATGAAAAAAATATGTTGAAGTTTTATTTTGAGTTCTGAATATCATCAAATGAAACCTACTTCTTTCTGCAAAATCATTAACATTTTCAGAATTATATTCAGAATTGTTTTTATCAGATAAATACCTAACTATCATAACCGCAATTTTTTTTATTCAACAAATATCAATATCAAGTTTGTTTCACTTTTTTAGTAAGGTTATAGCAAACGGCGTGAAAAAAAGATCAAATTAAATCCAGACAAAAACTAAACAAACTTTCTGGGAACACAGGGCATAAACTGCAAAAGAACGTTGCAAGACACGCACGTAACCAAAAGCAAAAAATTGCTTCTTACTGTCAAGCCAGCATGCTTGGCAAATTGGCAACAGATTGGGAGGAAAGAGGAGTTGTTTGACGACCTGCTTCCTACCTTTAGGTTTCGTATTTGGGTATAATCCTGATTATAAGAGGGCATTACAGTGTGAATGAATAGATACAAGGAAGATATGATAATATATTTACAAGTTAGTAAAGGTTATAAATGGCAAAATGCATTTACATGTACATCAATTGAGATAATAAATAATGTTAAATCTAACTAACTAAGAATCATGCAGTCAATAAAAAAAATTATTTATCGAAAATGTTAGGAGATAAAAGGGTAGGGTTAACTACACATACTCTAAAATTTCTGAAAACAACTTTCAATGAACAAGACCCTTCCAATTGACAGAATAAATAATAAATCAAAATAAAATTATAATAAATAAGCAAAATAAAATTGTCATAATAAATACAAATCAGCAATCTATAGATTTATTTCATGTTCTTCCACAGATGAAATTATTTTCAATGGTGCACCAATGAATCTCTGGATTTGACATTCTTCTGTGAGGTAGGTCAATTCCCTGGTCAGGGGCATGGTAGTTTGAAATGGAGTGTGATGGGGAGCAAGGGGGGAAGAAAAGGGGCAGGTAAGAGAATGAGGAGAGTAAGGGAGGAGGAGGAGGAGGGAGGGGAGGAGTGGGAGCAAGTGCAAAGCAACTCACCTGTAGATTGACTGGATCCTTATAGCTCTCGTCCGAGGCTGTCTGTAGTTTCTCTAGGATCCATGTCTCCAGCTCATCAGCATCTCGTTTGAAGAACTGGAACTGTCTTGCCTCCTCTAGCTTCTGTCTCCTCTCCTTAGCAAGCTCCTTAAAGATCTCATATCGATTGAGGACCTGCTCACGACGTTCCTGGATGTCCTCTGCCGTCTCCAGGATCTTTATCTCCCCCCGCTCCGTCATGATGCTTCCTTAGTCCGGCCTTTCCTGTACAATGGTGGAGAAAAGAAAACACATTTACACAATGCATTTACTCAGATTGTAAAATGTAAAATTTCTAAAAAGGAAAATAAAAATCATTAGATAAATTAAAAAAAATAAACAAATAAATAAAATTCCCATATTAATGAAGAACATCATTAATATCATGTCCAGGGCTTTAAAAAATATTTAAGAACTGAAGGAGATCAACACACAAATCAAAGAAAATGTTCTGGTAAAATAGGCCTACATGTACATCTCTTGTACATATGCAACAAATTGACATTCCTCCAAATCATTTGCATTTATTATATGAATGAAATCTAAAATAAAAAAATTCATTCTAATATAACATGAAAATGAATTATTAGACAAGATCAAATTTTTAGCTCACCCACATACCGGTCCATGTACTCACCCTTTCCAAGTACGTGCAATGCTATAAACACACACACTATCAGACTAAAATCAAACACACCTTGGCCCAATACAAATATGCATGGAGGCTAGGCGGCCTTTGAACATGATGATTCGCGCCTGATTAGATATTCCATGGGTGTGACTCACTGTACGAGCATGTCACATGCCTGCCTGCCTGCCTGCCAGCCTGCCTGCCTGCCTGCCTGCCTGCCTGCCTGCCTGTCTGTCTGCTAGGCGGGCTGTCCCCTGCCTAGCCACACACACACACACACACACACACTCATCATACTGTGATACATCAAAGACCTGCACATTCATGCAGAGATGCCAACCATTCTCAAATGAGGAAAAATTGAAATGTGAGAACAGCTTTATATTAAAAACAAAAAGCAAGAAAAACTGATACAACATTAACCGTGCTCTCAGCCATCTCCTTTTTATAGAAACCTTGAATCTATATGGAAATACATGCCATGCATGTTCTAGAGTGGCTTGCATCTCTGTACATGGATCTAAAAGCGACAAACCTCTGCCTTCAGTGCACACACAAAATCTGTATCTTATCTCGGAGAACTTTCAGTCAGATCTTTTAACAATTTTACAATTCAAATCAAATGATTGCCAACAAAGTTTGATTTCATCAATTGGCCAACACACCACATGTATGTCAGGATATTACTTCAAAATTTATGGAGTCGAGGGGAAGCACCTTTACTTCAGGTACATGTACACTCCATGGGAGTGGGCCCTCCTCTGTGGGAGGTACGGGTTACAAATTTCTTGGGGGCACAAATTTTGTGCCGAGGACCTGAGCCGTGATGGAGGAGGAGAAGGCAAACTGTTCACGTCCTAATGTGTGTATGCACTTCCCTATTGAATTTTAGCCTGCACCACACTAAAAAACTCTTTAACCAAATAAGAATTAATTCAACCACTCTTAAGAAATTCAACATTGACCTTTGACTTCAATAAAAAAGACTTTGACCTTCTACATTATCTCTGAAATGTATGGGGCATGGCATGTATCACACATGTATACATATGGGCCCGTATTCCGATAGCGAGGTTTAAGTTAACCCTGGTCTAAATCTGTGGTTTAAGTATGGGTAGCCAAAGGTTTCAGAACTTTATTTACAATGAATAATTCTTATGTTAACTGCTCTCTTTTCCCATGCTCTAATAATGTACAAAACTATGCAAGTTTTTATTCCGAGATAGTTTTAAATACTATGAGTGCCAAATGTACTGGTAAGTTAAACATCGACTGTTATAGATTAAGCCTCTTTTGGCTTCCCATACTTAAACTACATATTTAGACCAGGGTTAACTTAAACCTGCTTAAAACCTCGCTATCGGAATACGGGCCATGGTGTTCATGTAGTCTGCTCAAGATTTAATGCTGAGGACGATTGGTTTCAAACAATAAACTTCCTATCATTTAAGAGTTCAACAGGACAATCATTTCCATCATCACAAAACTGAATCCCATTATCCTTTAGTGCCCATAGCTCTGCAAGCACTGACGTCAAAATGCAATATAACAATTTTGAATCACTAAAAATAGCTCTGGCACATCTCCGAATCCAGGATCTGGGACACAGCAATATTCTTCAATTGGATGCCTCTGGATGCCTGATCCGTCATCAAGTCTACATGTAATATAAAGGGATTGGAGAAGTTTATTGAAGAGTGAGAAGGCAGCCTACAGCTTCTAGATATTGTCCGTTTCTTAATAAAAACACAAGCCCAGAACTCAAAATGGGATGTGACAGTTAGAGAGGATGTTATGACTTTCCAATATCGAGAATCCATCCAGGGAGTTGGAATGAGTTCCTACTGATCTCAGGATTTCCCTTCAAAATTAAATTCTTTTTGTTGTCGTATCACATAAACCTCCTTCAAGATTTGACAAATGTCATTGTTCAAAATTTTCTTTTGTTATCGTATATAGCAGTACATCCCTTCCCGAACCTTACGTTACAAAAACTCAAACCAAAACTCAAAAACTAAAAGGGAGGAATGAATGTTCACACATGCTGAGCCATCTTCTCAGAATTCCCTTCCACAAGCCATCAAAGACAGCTCAGCTGAAAACAGAATCTAAAAACCTACCTTTTCAACATCCAATATAATTAATTATGTCTCCTCGTTATTTTTCTTGCACTTCTCTCTTCTCTGCTATATGAATAGTCTTCTGTATAATTTACTCTACATCTTCTCATATTTTTCACAGTTTCGCCTTGAACAATTTTTTTAAAGTAGATTTGGCGCCATATAAATTGCATTATATATAGAATATATTAAATGTATTTTTTTTTACTCCAGTACTTTGCTTACTGGGAAATTAGCTTTTGATAATGACTGCATTTGTTTGTTGAATGTTGAACTAGGATAAGAAGTGACCGACAAAATTTCGAGCTGACACTCTTGCGTAAAAGGTTCAGTGTAGGCCTACATATATTGATGCTCTCTACGTACTAATGTTCACCTGGAAAAGTCAATGCCAAACATTTAGCTAATTTATGTTAACAGAACAGAAGGTATAAAATCTTTTTGACTGGGGTAACTACAGTGTACTGGGATTGAGATGAAATAAACTGTGAAAGAATAAAACATCTACATTTTTATATAAAACAAATAGGAGGAAAAGAAGTATTTGAGTATTTTTAATGTGAAGCCTCTTCTGTATTTTGACCAAAGTGTATTGTACATGTACATGCATGTAGACATGATAACGCAGAATACAAATCCCATAATAATTCTGTTTCAGGAATCCCTTCCTCCAGAGCTTGTGGTTGCTATGGCGGCCATGTTTGTTTCTGAGGAACATTGAGTACTTAACTACATCCTTCCTGTGGGATTCAAGACCCATAAACAGAACTTCCTGTATAACCTATTTCCTCTCTCACATGAACGCACCAGACACACAAAGAACTTTCAAGCAAAGTCCCACATCTCCTTACAGTCAGCTTTAAAAATATAAAATTTAATTTTTTAAATTATACAGGCATGAAGTTATTAATACATCAAGTGAATCAAAGTATCAAACTATTAATTTCTTTACAGATATCTTTATCATGTTTTGTACACTATGTACATGTATAGTACTTTTGCCAACAGGTTTTTTTAATCAAGATTAAAGTACATTTATCATTTCAATCCCTATTGACCCAATAATCTTCTTTCATTCATTACATGTATTTTGGTTTTACCAAGAGCGCATTATTAATCGTAACTATATAATTCCATAGGATTGGGCAACATTATAAATATCGCCAAGCTACTCTGTACTATCATTAAATTTAAAACATTTGCTGTGAAATAAATACACACAAGTTTCCTTTAAACATTGAAGGAAGATAATTTTCATAAATGTATGCATATTTTTACATTTGATTTGGAAGATATTATTTATAGACATCAAGGGTAATAATTAACAGAAGTAATATACAGTACATGTACCCAGATTATGGCAATCCTTAAATGTTTTTACCATGACATCACAAATTGCATGTCTGTCATCTTGACCTTTCTTAAAATTCTTGAAGCCAGACTGATTCATATGATCAGAGATGCAAGCCAAGATATGAACGAGGCCTTCTAGAATATGAGTGGGTGGTTCTTAATTGAGATTGATTTCCACTATAAGTAGATTAGAAGATGTCCTCAGATGGCAAAATGATACACATGTTTGACCCTCATGGCTGACATGCATGCATACAATTCTCATTTCTAACATTTCTTGTACAAAGATCCGACATACTTCCACAATCTATCATTTATTGGAAACATTTATAATATTACTTCTTCAATCCAATATATTGATCGGATAACATAATCCTCACTGATAGAAATGCATTGTAATTTATGAGAATAATAATTAATCTTATGCTACATTTTAAGGGAATAATTTTCCTGAGGGTATCGCATTACAATTTGCTATGCATTAATAGCATGATTGCTACACAAAAGAAATTTTGCCTAGCCACTTTTTCACATACATGTATTAAGGTCATACAGTAAAATATTGAAAAGGTTTCCTCAATATCTAAAACTTCTACTCAAAATCAAATGTGAAAAGTTAAACTATTCCCTGATTTTGCAATATGGATTAATAATAGGATAGAATATTACAAGTCTGGTCAGATCTACACCTTAAAGGTATACTATAGATTACTTCTTTTGCAGCCTAAAATTTGACTTTCCAAGATTGTTGTGTTATGTTGAAGAGTACTAAATGTTAGAACTTATCACCTAAAATTTGACTTTCCAAGATTGTTGTGTTATGTTGAAGAATAAAATGTTAGAAGTTATCACCAATCAATTAAGCACAAAGATTGGTCATGATAGGCGCATTTATAGTTATTCCAATGATAATTATTCTATTCGGGCCTCGAACTAATGGACCGTGCGTTCAAAATTCAAAACAGCCGTTGGCTGCTCGTTGACCAATAGCGCAATAGTCTCTCTCAGTGCGTATTCCGCATGGTGTGGCCGTGTATTGAAGTGCGCACTGTATGTGCTCTTACAATGTTTTGTGTGTGTGGGTGTGTGGTACCGTAATACGCTAGGAGTATAGCGATACCGTTGGTGTCGAGATGAATTATGATAGAATAGATTTTTATTTGAATTAAATATTCTGGACTACATGTACATTCGACCAAAATACTTCATAGAGGTTATTATTTTGGCATATAGCAGGTATACACAACAAGTTGTAAGCATAACCGTAATGTGTGCATATGTAGTTTTCTACCTTTATTAAAGTGTAGTACTAATCAACGATTTGATTGTGGGCATCTATGGAAAGACAAGACAATGATACATTGCACATACATTTTTCATACTCACGTTTCAACATTTGAGTAATACTTATCCCTTTTAAAAAAGAAGTACATGTATCTAACATTCACCAATGTACAGGTATATCAACCGTTGAACAGGATATTCTCAATTCAAGAAACACCCAAGATCTATCATCTTCATTAATAAACAAGATATTATTATGTTAATAAAAACAGTATTATTTTACCAAATGATGCCTTGGCATTTCAAAGAGACGGGAATGGGAAAACAAGACATTTAATCCATTACAATCTAGAGACAGCAGACTAATCATAAGGCATAAAATGAAGTGTATTTGGATGAGATGAACACCTACACCATACATCAAATAACGATAGATACAGTATTACAGGTAGAATAGCTACAATGTACATGTATAGGCCTTACGGTAGCAAGGTTGTGGTTCAACCACAAATACAGTAGAAAGCTTGGCAATCAATTCCTTAGAAAGACTAAACCAAGCTGAATAAAACCTTTCATTTGACTCCAGAATGACAATTCATTTCCAATATAAACAATTCACTTCGATTTAAGAAACATACAGTATGCACCTATATAACTCTTCCCATCCACCTCATACAGTACATACATGTACAACTCATGATTTAAAAAAATCCACCATCATGAAAAATAAGGATGAAATAAAGCATTTATATCAAATATCCCCATTAAAATCGGCCAACATTCCTACCAAACACACCAACGTCTCTCTATCTAAAATAATTCCCATCCACTTTGGTTTGTCCTACCTGATGAAAACAATATATTCGTGTCCACTCCAAGGGAAGAGATAAGAAAAACTGAGAGATGATATCACCAGAGGTCCGTTAGAAAACGCTACATACGGGAGAGAAGATGCTTCGCAGGGGCCAGTAATGTATTATCATTTGCTGCCACTCCCTTTCAGAGCTGGGGTACCATACCAGCGCACAGTGTGTATAAATGCCAATATGGAGCTCACATCTCACACTCCACAAGTACCACTATGGTGCTGCGTGTGTCCTGTGTGCATTGATGCAAGAGGGTTCGTGTGTGTGGGTGCTTGTGTGTGTATGGGTGGAGGTTTCTTTTTGCACCCTTTTCGTACAGCTCGCTGTGTAAACATAATGAAGAGTTCGTAGTCTCCTATTCATACCATTGTAATGTCAACATCTCCCAAATATACTGAAACGTAAATATAGTTTGACCTGAAAGATTGTGATTAATTCCGCTGGGTGACGTAATGATAGATAGAATTTATTCAATATTGTCGCCAACGGCCCACAAAGGGGTGCACACGCTATACTATCTATCATAGTTTGACCTGTTGACAGATACATGAGTTGTAACTTTCATGGTTCTAAAGATCTTTGTACACAAGTCTATGAGCTTTCTAATCTTAAGGAAATTTTTAGCAAATCCTGGTAGCGAAATAGGCATAAAAGAAAACCAGCAAAAAAATTTCTCTTTCAAAGAATCTTTTACCACAAATGGGCTTCTGACTTAATATACCCTTTTAAAAGTTTGAAGGAATGCTCAGGAATAAAGTGAAATAAAACTGATATTTCCAAACAAGAGCTAATTTTAGCTCATTTTTTCCCCATTACCATTTACAACAAAAAAAATTTGTATAATGCAAATGGGCATAAAATTACACAAAATGCCTGAATGAGCGACATACTTCTGCTAGTCAATTCGTTGGCGTTCGCAGTTGACATGAAAGGCTTTTTTAATGTACGCACATATAGCTATTAAGCCTGCACGTCACATATTTAAAGGTATACATTCGTAATGGTCGGGATGCAGAAAGTGATGTGAAACGAGCTGATTTTTTCACAAGGTACTTCACATGCATAAATATAACTGTGTATGGAATTAGGAGAAGATTGTTGCCGTATTCTGGGGTATTTTATGTCGAACACGCCAATCGGCCATTATTCCTACAGTGTGCTAAGTGCTTTTGCACGGTGGAGCGTCAGCCCAGAATGGGCGGAGCGATCGGTGGTATCGTCTGCGGTGTGTGAGTTCACATTCATTTTGCAAGTGAAGCATGTTGTGCTGGGGAGAGCGACCGCAGCATCATTTTTTATTTTGCAATAATTAATTAATTTCTTGATCGATTTTAATTGAAACAAACTATGAACATGCTTTAATTTGCTGTTGAAAAACTGCATTATAGTAACATTTTTACTTCAGCTCACAAAGGAGTTAAATATCTAAAGCGCCATCTCTCCCAAAACTAATCTATTGGTTTAATGTTACATACGTGTATATTGTTTCGTTGTGTGAGCTAGCTATTCTTCCTACAAATCATCTTTAAGATTTTTATGAGAAAAGTTCCCTTTCAAAATTCATTAGGGGAACTGGTTTTATGTCAGTCATCCACTAGCAATATTCTCATTTTGCTTCTAAGGGCAAAATTAAAGGGGAACTCCACTCAAAGGATAAATCGGCTTATTTCAATAGGTATACTATGTATCAATTGATTCAAATATACAATTTAATGTAAAAGTACAGCATTTAGAGTTAAATCACCTTAATCTGAGTCAGTTTATCGTCTGCTAACATTAGCTGGGTGCTGCCATTTCTTTTTTGGTACGAGAAAGTATTTTTGTTCCCCATTCAAAGAATTCTTGATCCATAATGGAATAATTCAAAATTGGAGAAAAAATGTGATATGTAAGTGAACATATATTTTATTATTTAACACTGGTCTAATGTTCTGTAAAAAGTCATTATTGTGCATTGAAATTCATTTTTCTTAGCATACATGACGTACAACATGGAGTAATGACGTATGACATGGTGAATGACATGAATCTCCTTCATTACAAAGCAAATGAAAGAAAGGAATCTGTAGTAAAGGTTGGCTATTTTAACCATTGTACGTGAATTTCTATAGTGTTATACAATCAGATGAAAATCAAGACAAAACGAAGAATCTACAGTACGGACTGGCCTTTTAAAGTCATTCGTTCGTGTTTATCATGTTTATATAGGGGGTTTTGTATTAACCTGTATTCAAACAAAAGAATACAATACCTGGAAGGCTTGCTAAACAAAGGAAACTAAGTTATACCAGGCAAACCCACTAAAAAGCAAATTTCTTTAGTATAAACAGATGATTTGAATAATGAATTGTTTATTTTAAATCTTACTATAAAAATATTGTTCACCCACCACGTATTTTTTTCAACATAACGTAGTTTATTCGCCAAAAATTGAACTATTTTAAAATTCCATGAAGATTTCCCTTGCGATTGAGAATGATATCAATGGATCTCGTCCAAGTATCCGTTCGGAACAAAATGGCAGCCCCCTTGTAGTTTGATAGCAGACAAAACCATCTTCTAAAATATCGGGAAATTTACGATTTTCTGAATACATCGTAAATTTTGACCCAGTCCAATTGGTAGAGATATGTGGGACCTTTCTTATAGGTGTATATTATCATCTAAGGTTAATTCTCCTTTAACAATTAAAAATCATCTAATATACTGTGATATCTAATCATTTAATATCTGAAATCATTTATATCTAATCATTTAATATCTGAAAATACAATAAGAGCAAATATTGCTCAGCAATGAAACAAAAAAACAAAAACACACATGCATTTGGGCAGCAGAAAGGAGGTTACTACATGTATTTATTTCGCCAACTTAATTTTATTTAAGGCCACCCCACCCAAAGACGAAATTTAGTGACATATTTTGTCATATTCATCAGTATTTGACAGTCCTGGCATATTCAATACACGTAAATTTAATCTATTGCGCTCATATGGTAATATGGACTTGTTATTTCATGTCAATTCAGCCTGAAAGTGTAGACTAGTGTTGAGTGGCATGAGCATTTTTTATGTTGATTACATGGATAAAGGTCTACAAGGTGAAGTTTATTACTTCTCTGAAGAGGCCTCAGCTTGGCTGTCATATTGTAGATTAAGAGCTCATGTACATGTAATAAATCTTGTTCTGATAACGACAGGGCAAGATATTGAAGAATTTGAATGAAGTTTCATCTGAATGTCTGCCAAAGGACTTTTTCAGAAAATAAATGAACTTTGACAACGCAGGAATAAAGACCAGAAAATAAGACTTTGATCTGTGATCTGTTTGAAGAAATTATGGTCCCATATACAACCCTGTATTTCTATTAATGTATAATGGAAGGCAATAAAAATATGAGTAATTTAATAGTTATATTCGGCGAGGCCAATTCCTTCTAATCTCTTTTTTTTTTCCTTTCTTCTAAAAACATTATTAGCTTGTAATGAATTTTAACTAATATCTATTATAAAGGGGGACACACCCCTGGGATTATCATGTGAAAACCATTGAAGAAAAATCAGATGAACAAACTGAATATTTGAGCACAATCAGACAATGCCTTCAACATTTATGGATTTTCAAATTCTCAATGATACATGTATCATGCTCCTTGGCGCTGATGGGATCCATGTGGAGGGCAATTTTGGCGGGATCTGTGACGTACTTGGAGACAACTCAACAGTCCTTCTGTAAATAAAATTTAATAAATGTACAATGCAGGTTCATTAGTATTTTTCTCTGAATACATGCAGAATCAATTACCGCGTGCTATACTCCAGCAAACAAAAACAATATTTTGTGGACTATTCTGAAAATTTTTTTTAAAAATTTGTATATAGAGTGAATGAGGAGTTGTCCGAAATGACATCACAGATTCCATCAATGTTGCCGATCGCACGGATCCCTATCAGCAGCAAGGATCATCATATCTTTAGGATATCAACAATTCATAACAATTGAATGAATTGTCCGAATTTGCTGAATTTTTCAGTTTCGATTATATTTTTCTTCATTCAATGAGAACATGACTATTCCAGAAGTTGGTTCCCATGTATTAATTTGACTGTACAGTCAATTACCCCCCACCCCCGGTCCAAATCCTGGGTGGGCAAACAACACTAAGGCTGCAGGATATCAAAATATAGTTTCATGTTAATGAATATTCAATATCAGTAATTGTCATTATTCAATATATCACTACCAAAGAATATTGACAAAAATATCATTTAGGGAGTTTTAAGAGTTATATGTAATAAACTGCCAGAAATTATGAACAAAATCTTATGTGAAGCATGGAGTCATATCACCACTGCCAACAATGATGGAAACAAATTGTTTCTACCTGTACCTCAAACAAGACTTGAAAGATCAGGCAGTTAGCAAACAGCATTTGATGATTATTCAGGGCAAAATACAACCAGATCAGCAATATGAACGCTGATGATGTTCAAATGACAGACAAGTGAAACGCCGCCTGGCAGTCTCGCCTGCATTGCGCGATTTGTAAATTATAGCAATATGCTTTTGACATATTTCTATAGAGATGGTTCAAGTTTGATGAATATTGGACAAGGAATTTTGAAATAAGAGCCAAGGTTAAGTTTTCAGATTAAGATTTTGGAAATTTAACCTCAGATGACATTTGACCTCAACGATGCCCCGCGAATTGCTCTACATTATTTGGGCTACCCAATGGACCCATTGTGCAAGTTTGATGAAAATTGGGCAAGGGGTTTTGAAATGAGAGCCAAGGTTAAGTTTTCAGGTTAAGATTTCGGAAATTTGACCTCAGAGGACCTTTGACCTCGACAATGACCTGAAAAGTGCGCTGCACTTTTTAGGCCACCCAATGGACCTATTGTGCAAGTTTGATGAAAATCGGGCAAGGGGTTTTGAAATGAGAGCCAAGGTTAAGTTTTCAGGTTAAGATTTAGGAAATTTGACCTCAGATGACCTTTGACCTGAATAATGACCTGAAAATTGCTCCACACTATAAGGGCCACCCAATAAACCTATTGTGCAAGTTTGATGAAAATCGGGCAATCAGTTTTTGATTTAGAGCAATTCTAAATTGTTGACGCCGCCGTCGCCGTCGGAAAAAGCGGCGCCTATGTCTCGATTCTGCTACGCAGGCGAGACAAAAATATCATTTAGGGAGTTTTAAAAGTTATATGTAATAAACTGCCAGAAATTATGAAAAAAAAAATCTTATGTGAAGCATGAAGTCATATCACCACTGCCACGATCATGGAAAAAATTGTTTCTACCTGT
Organism: Temnopleurus reevesii; assembly: GCA_036244855.1. NCBI lineage: Eukaryota > Metazoa > Echinodermata > Echinoidea > Temnopleuroida > Temnopleuridae > Temnopleurus > Temnopleurus reevesii. The sequence continues at coordinate 66,261 of BQKZ01002586.1, forward strand.
ACCTCAAACAAGACTTGAAAGATCAGGCAGTAGGCAAACAGCATTTGATGATTATTCAAGGCAACATATACATACAGATCAGAAAAATGAACAAATGACAGAAAATGCGATATCGCGCAGCACTACATGTACATATACTTGACACAGCATTTCATGGCCAAAAAAATTAGTTCTAATACATGCAGTTTGAACTTTTCCAATCATTTGTGCCCTTCTCCTTAACTCTTCATTAAAGGGGAAACAACCCCTGAAATTATCGTGCTCCCAGTGAATGAAAAATCAAATAAACAAACTGTTAAAATTTGAGCAAAATCTGACAACCCATTCAAAAGTTATAATCAATGCCGCTCATGGGGATCCGTGCGATCGGCAACACCGACAGACTATGTGACGTCATGTCGGGCAATTCATCATTCACTTTGTACATAGAATTTTTTTAAATGGATTAATGTAAAATTTAGAGTAAGGCCGCAACATCATATTTCTCAAAATGCATGTAGAATCAATACAATGCTCTATACATGTACCTCAACCGAAAATTCGCATTTTGTTGACTTTTCCGGAAAAAGGAGAAAATGTGAAATTTTGTATACAGAGTGGATGAAGAGTTGTCCAACATGACGTCACAGATTCGGTCAAATTTGCCGATCGCACAGATCCCCATGAGCGGTGGGGATCGTCATATCTCTGACTTTGAAAACTAATAACTGAATGGGTTGTCCAATTTTGCTCAAATTTTCATGGTTTGTTCATCTGTTTTTCTTCATTCAATGAGATCATGATAATTCTAGGAGTTGGTCTCTCTTAAAAATGCCCAAAAGATCCTACACATACAGGCCAAAGCACTTCCCAGTAAAAATGTGAATATTTGTAAAATAATATAAGGTAGAACCTAATTTTTGCCATCATCACGTTAGAGATTGACTTACTGTTGCGCTCTACGAGGTAGAAGATAAGATAGGTTAGGAAGTAACAAAGGCCGTATAACGTTCCTAGGCATAGGATGAGCAAGAGAAACAGATCTGGGTGGTCGTCAAGAAACGGACACACTGGCATAGCACTCCTCTAAATATTCACAAGGTCACAGTCAATGACACAGAGTTTGAATGACAATCTCAATGACACCCAGTCAGAAGGATGATCTCAATGACACCCAGTCAGAAGGATGATCTCAATGACGTCACCACAATGTGCAATCTCATCAGAGATGACTGCAGGGTCCCTAATAGAGGGCTTGAATGATTAAGCAGATCGAGACGAATGTACCCAGTGTACCGGCTCGCCTTCGGCTTTCTGATCAATTTGATCATCCACTCGCACTACCCTCAGTCCGCAATGGGCAAACGAATCGAGATTCATGTAAATGCTGCTGTGTAATGTGCAAGTACATGTACAGCTAATATGAGCTTTCTGCCTTGTTGGGGGCCCAGGTGCAGGAGAAACATTCAATTCATTTTCCCTGAGAGGTACTGTACGTCCATAGCTCTATGCTGAGGAGAGATGCATCTTACAGTATGTTCAGTGATTCACATCAATTGGACTACATGAAGGAGCATTGATGTATAGTGATGCTAAAAAAAGTTGTCAACTTCCATTTCGATCCATGGATATTCCTTGAAACCAATATGGTGTATACACCTACAGGCTCAAAATCAGTGCCATCACATCAAAATTCATTTGTTCTTGTCAAAAATCCCAAATCCGTCGTCTCCAAGATACATGTACAATATTCCTTGTTTGATGGTTCGGATTCAGATATTTCTCAGTCCAGTTTACACCATGCCTCGTCTTAGCAAGCCAGACATGTTAATGAGTCTCTTCTCTGAAATTTACATTGCACAAATACGGAGGCCAGCCTCATCCTTCTCTCAGAAGCACGCATCAAAAGGACGGCATAGTATGTTCAAAGTTCTATTTTGTCTGTAAATGCTATTTCTATGGGAGAGCCTTCTATCTTGATGTTTCCCTTAGGATTCCTGCAGTATTTGGATCAATTCATGACTATCAAAAGAAGCCCCAGATATAGAAATGACATGAAATGATAGAAATCATGCTCATTCATTCTCTGTACGAGTTACCGCATAGCTATATTATCGATTCAAAGATGATCAAAAGATATATTCTTAGAGGAAGCTCACTTTCGAAAATTCTGAATTCCATTCACTGCTCAAGCTATGATGAAGCTTGTGGCTAAAGATGAAAAGAGGCAATGCAAAAAAAAGGAGTATTCAATAAAAGTCTCACTGACTACCGGCAATGTTCTGATTGGATATTGATCCTAGTCGATCAAAAGAAGCAATGCTCAAATAGCATGAGATTAATGATCACTATGTCTCCAGAGTAACGATTCAACTTTTCAAACGTCATAAGCTGAGAAGATGAAAAAGAAGCAGCACGTTTCAGATATCTTGGCATTTATTTGGTAACCAGGATGGCTACTTCACTTTAATAGGCATAACATTCAAGATGAATCAAAATCTCTGTCAATCATTCACAAGAAACCTTGGCCAGAAACAATTCAAAGCCAAAATTCAAGAAGAAGATCTGTCTAAAACCACATCATGAATACTGTAGATGGTTCTCTCTCACACAACGAGATGAGCTGACAGCCAGCAGGAATACATCATCTCTAGCTGAAATCATTTACCACACATACATACATACAATGAGAAGAGTTAAGGTTATGCAAGCAAACAGCTTTCATGAACTATAGCCACCGCACTCTCTCTTACTTATGACGTCCATGGTGCATATTACAGCTCAGAGTTCAATTGTATCTGATTAAAATTCATACTACTATTGGCCAACACCTGCATTTGAAAAGTCGAATACCAGACTCACAACATGTTAAATGCAGTCTAATTTGTTTTAATTTCTTTATGCCGCACTCAGAGCGTCTGGTGATTACACCATTGAGAAAGGGAAGGAAGACAGAGAAAGAGGGAGAAGGAATGAGGAGGGGAAGAATGGGAAAGGGGTGAAGGGGTGAAGGAAGGAAGGAAGAGAGGGGAAGAGGAAGACACAGACAGAGAAAGAGAGAGAGAGAGAGAAAAAAAAAGAGATATCTAATGTAATAGAAGATATTAAAGGAAGAAAAGGTTCGAGCAGAGAGGAATAGTAGAGGAATTGAGGGGGGGGGGAAACAAACCGAGGGAGAAGCTGAGGAATAAAATGGGAAGATAAAGAGAGCGAATCTGTGAGAGAGGAGATCTGGAAAGAGCAGAATCAGAGAGAAAGGGAAAATATAAAGAGAAAGACGATGAACTTCAAATGTGGTGGAAAGGGGAAAGAATGAAGAAGGATGATGGGAGGAGAGACAGAATGGTGATGAGAAAACGGAAGAGAAGACAGCTACTACCCATGTAGGGGAGAAAGTGAGAAACAAAAGAAGAACAGAATGGCCACCATTATCATTGGAGGAATAGATTTTATGTGATGGTGGCGGGAAACAGATCAGGTGAAGCAGCACCTATAAAATGAGGTGGATATTAAATGCATACATCATATTCTCCACAAGTAATGCAACATGACATCAAAGGACTGCTCCTTCGATAAAAAAACATTCTCAGCCCTTCCTCATACAAAATTACATTTGGAGCTTATTGTAAATGTGGTCGGGATTTGTAAACTTTTCAAATTACAAAGGTTCCACTGGTGATAATAAAAAATAAACTGAAGAAATAAACTACATGTAATTATAAGCGATGATTTTCCACAAAATATATCATCTTTTCCAATATTTTTCTCACGAAATACATACTTTTCAGTTTAATTTAAAAAAAAAGAATCATAACCTACATATTTCCTATTCACATGGCTCCGTGATCTAATTCTTTTCAGTAAAGTTTTAAGAGAAAAGAGGAATTTGTATAGAAAAGGAGAAATGTAGAATGTGAACAAACTGCGAACACAGCATGTGACATCGAGGGAGAGAGTGAATATTAAATGTTGTTGCTATGGGCGACAGTGATGTCAGTGGCAGGCGGTTGGTTGCTATATTTTGCACACATTAGTGCTCTGTTCCCTGTGAAGCCTGTGTTGCAGTCTGACACTTGAGGGAGAGTAGCTCAATATGAACAGAAATTACTAAAACAGTTTTAAACCAATTTATATCCATTTAAAGTACAATATCGTCTAGGAAAAGGCACCATTGATGACAAGTTTGGTGACCTCAGATTGAACTTCTTTCTCACCAACATGCATCAGTCATTCCAGTTTGATCTCGTTTGCATGTACTATCAATTAGTCAGCACTAGTTACTTCGCAAGTGTCTGCAAGTAAGGTTATTCTATGAACACTAACAGGCACTGCATACTTCTCCAGAGTCATGATGTGAGTTGGCAACTGTGTTAGGCTTTCCTTCAGACAGAGTTACGCCTAAAAATAGGTAGTCCACTGAACTATTCTGTCTGACATCTCCCAGCTTCAACCAACCTTCATTTCAAAGCAGTTGAATTAAAAGAACCATCCAGTCTTGAAAAGTTTGATTACATGTATAGACAAAACTCTTGCATAGAAATTGTTTTAAGGCTAATTAAATGTTCATTACATGTACATGTCTGACTTTCAGCAAAGTTTCAATAAATTTGAAAATATTTCAACAAGACTAATTACATTTTGAATAGTGAGATACATGAAACTTTTTGAAAGATTCCTTCCTAAAATTTGGTTCATCCCCCAACCATCTCCCTGAATACTTACTCTAATTTGATGAATTCTACAACTTGGACAAATCAGTTCATGCAGTACATGGATTGCATACAGCAGGCATTAAATAATCCAAAAATTCTTGCAGTTTTCCAACTCCTGTCCCTGTAGCTTTATTTTCAAACTGATCACTAAAATTCCACTTCCATACAGGTTCTATCGAGGTTTTAACTGTCTCTATTGTCTCGGCTTCCACTCCTACTGCTTTGTTTCCCTGACCCAGACCATGTAGGGGGAGGGGTGGGGTGTTTCATGAATAGAGCTGCCAGCAATCTTTTGTGATAAGCTACTGAAATGATTCAATCTGATTGGTTGAAAGTAAAGAACCCTTGTTAAGACACAGTGATGAAACACTTCCCTAACCCAGTGCAAGGGATCAAAAGGAAATGGTTCATTTCCAATTAACGGTTTCTTTGAACAATGCCTTCATTCCCTATAAACTACATTGCCATGATGTGCACATCCTACAAATTCTTATTTTAGTCAGTTAACCATCCAATGAACTATCCTGGCATTCACATGATGCAGTGTAAAAATACAAGAGGGAATTATAAACCATAGAATTGCCCCCATAAGGTCTAAAATGAATTCCCTGATATGATGTCACAAAAAATCATACTTTAATCAAGCAGAAAAATCAGACAAAATTTTGTCTACTTTTTTCAAAAGAATCTTTGAAGGAAATGTAAAATTTTGTGTACAAAGCAGGGTGATACAAAAACACTTGTTCGCATGCCCCAGGCAACCAAATTTAGCCGTTGGGCAACTAAGTTTTATGCTAGGTAGTCCAAAAAGCATTATTAGCCATCCATTTCTGTTGAGAGAAACGTTATTTGGGCAAGTGATTTAAAAACTAAGTTGTCTGACTGGGCAAGTGGTGAAAAAAATCTTGTAGCACACTGCAAAGTAAATTGGGAGTTCTCCATGATGATATCACATTCTTCCTATTGCTCAACAGAGAGGAACATGTAAATGGAAACTTTGAAAACAACTAACTATAATGGATTATCCGATTGTACTCAAATTTTCAATTTGCTTATCTTGTTTTATTCTTCTCAATTCATTAGCAGCTCACACATTAAAGGGGAACTTAACCCAGACATTGATGTGCTCTCAGTGGGTGGAGAAAAATACAATGATCAAACTGTGAAAATTTGAGCAATATCCAACAATCCATTCAAAAGTTATGAATTTTCAAAGTTATGATTTCTATCACTCATGGGCTCCTTAAATTGGCAACCTACCTGTACAACATGGCTGCCAACATGGAGAACTCTCCATTTACTTTGTACACATAATTTCACATTTTCACCTTTTTCTAGAAAAGTAGACATAGTTTTACTTCTTTCTTCAAATATGATATGGACATTATGATTCTGCATGCATTTTGGGATGAATCTTGTAGATTCCTTTTTAAATCTACTTTTCTGTAAAAGGAACAGAATGAAAAATTTTGAGTATAAAGTGAATGGAGAGTCTTTCATGTTGGCAGCCATTTTGTTTGTGTATGTTGCCAGTTTAAGGAGCCCATCAAGGGTGAAATCAATTCATATTCAAATTTTCACAGTTTTATCATAGTATTTTTATCTACCCACTGAGAGAACATCAATGTCTGGGTGAAGTTCCCCTTTAACTTCCCTCCTCCTTGCAATGCCTCACCCAGAAACTTTAGTGTAGAAAAACACATACATTTATTGCCATTGAGAAAGAGTTCCTTTCAGGAGAGCATCCTAACTATTATATTTCTAGGTTAAAAGGGCCCCAAATTGGAGGAGAAGACATTTTTCTTTTCATTTAACCCACCGATAGGGCATTTATTTTTTGTTCTTTTCATACATGTACAGTAATAACATAAATTTACAAACAATCAATAAACCAGCAATATTAATACACAANTCCTTGCAATGCCTCACCCAGAAACTTTAGTGTAGAAAAACACATACATTTATTGCCATTGAGAAAGAGTTCCTTTCAGGAGAGCATCCTAACTATAACAGTAATCAGAAGCTTAAAGACTGGGTCTGGGCCAGAAATATTTTGATATAATACAAGTAGGAAAATCAGACTAAAAAGTAAATAATAAAAAATCGGACTATAAATAAGAAAGTTATGAATATTTCAATTCTAAAACTGAATGATATTCACACAAATCTGCAAATTTTGGTCACATGTTATGAGGTATACATGTAACGCACTTCTCGACTATTTTCTTATTATAACTCAGTGTTTTTAAAAATTTGTTTGTACCTATTTGTAAAAATGCATATTTTTAAAAAATAACATTTGTCAAAAGGTTGAATCACTAACTGTATATGCACCATCCCCATTCATCTATCAACAAAATCTAATTTTCTGTTTTTGAGTTAAAGTGGAAAAGGGATCTTTTACGAGAATGGATTTTAATAAACTCATGTGACCACAATTTGCCGGTTGCATGAAAATCAGTGTTGATTCATATAATTGAAATACTCATAGCTTACTTTATTGTCCACTTTACATCAAACTTTTTTCATCTGAACGTCTGATTTTTCTTCATTAAATCTTTGATTGAAAGAAAAAAAATAGAGAGACAGATCAAAAAATGTTTGAATGAAATCAGACAATAAATAAATGTAAGAAAGTGATGAATATTTGAAGCACAGGATATTGAACAATTATTCAATCAGAACTACCTTTAGAAAATAGGCAACTTTGGATGACATGACATGAGGTGGTGAATGTATGTCTGTCACTTTTTTTATGCCTTTTGACAAAATAATAATTCCTCTTTCTCTACAATTCCATCTTGTTTAATATAAATTCATAAATCCCATTTCTGAAATATTGTTCATAAAGAAGAGGAAACAGAATTTTATAGATAAATAGGATTTACATAAGCAATATATTTGATAAGAAATATATCATCCAAATGTGTATTGTAAAATTTTACGCTTTCATGTTAGCAAAATCTCTGTTATTATTAACTTTCAATTCCATGAAATTAATTTTTTTCAGTTTGGATTTACAAATGACAAAAATCCTGCAAAACAAAGAAAGTACTGAAAAACAATAGCAAACATAAAAAAAAATGTACATAGACAGCATACTATAACAAAAATTATTACAATGTTTTTTCACATTCATACAATCTAGCACAATCAATGGTGGGCCGGTTTCAAAATTGGTAACCATCATGCTTAAAATTTAAAATTGGCTGCAAATGATTTTCATTTGCATTTTGCAATTGAGTAACTCCTACTTTTTCATGAAACATTGGTTTCTATGAAAATTTTTGCCATTTTTCTAACGTCATGCAAGTTTGCAAGCATGTCGGACGGAATTTCTCACCTCAAAGAAAATAGTCCTGTTTCATTACTTGTTCTAATTTTTAGTAGTCCATTTTATTATTATAGCAGCAGCCCATTCTATTAGTTTATCAACATATTGGAACCAGATATGATGAATTGTACTTTTCTTGCAGTTTTAGAAATTGGTAACCCATATTTTTCCGTCCGACATGGAAAATTTTTACAAGAAGTTATTTCTGCAAAAACTACTGAGAAGTTCATTGATTCTTCCTAGTCAAGTATCAATGATTTAGGTATAGTTCAAGCACAAAAAGTATTTTTTGAATATGCTTTCAAGAAACTGACTTAAAATCACTTTGACATTTTTTCCGTCCGACATGGAAGAGGCATGTCGGACGGAATTTTTAGAATTCAAGCCGAAGTTTTCCCTGGTAGAAGATTTCTATGACTCAAATGTTCAACCCTTTAGCATTTCCAATTAGTTTAAAACTGTAATAGTATCTAATCAAACTACAAAACTAATGATAATTTGATTTATTGATGTAGTATTTTTCAAATAATACATAGTATGTATCAAAGGTAATATGAATTGAAGATAGATTGCAGTCAAAATCTTATAAATTATTTTATGTGAGCCAAAGTTCTTCGTATCTACCCCTCTGTCAAATGGTAATAAAGTTTGATAAAAGAGCAAGTATATTATGATTATCTTCAAATATTATCAAATACCTAAATGTAGATGATAAAAGAATAATTCCTTTCGACATGAAAAAGTCATGTCACATAAAATACACGCATAGTTTTATATTTTTTAATCGTAACCATGATTCAAATGTTAAATGCCTAGATTTTTTTAGTTAATGTAGGTACGTACATGCGAGTCCAGTTATGAGTATTGAGAATAGCAACAATACATAATAAAAAAAAAAAGATTAAGTGTTTTTCAGACCATACAATGTACCTTACTTTGACAAATGTTAAGATACCTAGGACTTCGAATGGCTGTTTTTGTGTATCTTTGTGTCAAGATATCCAGTTTCAGGTAATGTAACATGGAGAGAGCTTTATATTTGCCCAAATTTAGAAATAATTCATAATAATAGTGTCCATGGACAGCTTAGGCATTGATGTTTTTTAAGAGTACTAAACTGGGTAAAAATGTTTCTAACAAAAAAACAACTACAAACTATAATCCAAGGAAAACATTGTAGAAGGCTATTTCCCAGGGACATCCTACTATATAATTCGCCTAGTTTGATGTTTGTTTGTTTGTTTGGCTGCGT
>BQKZ01002587.1:58042-75896 GCA_036244855.1 Temnopleurus reevesii
CCTCCCCCACACCCCCTCCTCCCTCTCCTATCAATCCTTCTCCTCTGCCTGAAACTTCCCCAAAAGAACTTTCTACAAGCAAACTAAGACTTGTTTAGGAAAAGGTGAATGTGCTGTTCATTGTAGCCTTAATGTTCTCACTGTGAGCCGAAGGGTCAAAGGAATTGGACTAAGTATTACATCATTCAAGCCTTCACAATAGCTTCATACATAGAAAAGAAAGTAGCTACTCTTTTTATTCACTAAACAGATGTGACATCTGTTCAATATTTCACAGCTGAATAAGAGGAACTGAGTTCATATTGTGTGCATTTATCCAAAGTTGCGAATACTTGAGTGTAAGTTGTTTACTTTGGGCAACCTTATCCATGTCTGCCTCTTTCGCTGATCCCTTTGGTGTTAGCGTTCAACATCAGTGCCCTTTGGGAATTATATTGAAGCGCCTTGGCTAATTTCACGGCAGACACCTCCATGGTGAAATAATACAGTCTGATGAAGAATTGCTGTTTCACTTGATATCTATTGAATATATGACATACAGCAACCCTTTGAGGTATCCCTAGTTCCTTGCAATATACATTGGACGTTTAGATTAGTAATGGTCAGGATGCAGAAATTGATGTGAAACGAGCTGATGTCCAAATCCTTTGTCACTTCAGTTCACAATGACTTCCAATTGGTAAATCTGGGTCCATTTTTGCCCCATCCGCTGATCCACCCTTTGGTGTTAGCGTTCAACATCAGTGCTTTTGGGAATCATACTGAAGCGCCTTGGCTAATTTCACCGCAGACACCTCCATGATGAAAGAATACAGTCTGATGAAGAATTGCTGTTGTATCCCCTGATATCTATTGAATATGACATACGACAACCCTTGTATGTATTCCTAGTTTTTTTGCGATATGGTCAGGATGCAGAAATTGACGTGAAACGAGCTGATGTATTCACAAAATTTCTTTATATGCATAACTATCTAACCCATTGACAACTGGAACCGGGCTGTCTCGGTACAAAGTCTATGGAACTTAGAAAATTCAGTAGTGCATGGGTTAATACTATACAAACTTTGCGTGCATTGTCGCTTGTACCAGTTTAAAGAGTCCAATCAACCATTATTCATCTGAAGCACTAGATGAATCAATCGGCAGCAGACACGATCTAAAGTGAATGGAGCTTCTGGTGGTATTGTGTGTATATAGAGTGTGAATTTGCATTCATTTTGCAGTGATTTTGTTCAATTTCAGTAATGAAATAAAATTGCAGAGGTTTGGTCAGTTAAGGGCAACCAAACAACTCTTTTTACATTACCTTACGGCGGTCTTTGTGTATCTTCTTTTTGTAAGTCTGCAGTTTGTACAATTAAATGTATCAGTATCACTTTGTATAGTCTGGCACATGTAAATTGTACCATGACTCCCACCGAAATGTGTGCGATGTTGAGTAGTTTCACATGCTATGAATGACATTTGGTATTTACACAGACCCATTTAACCATTTCCAGATTTCTAACGCATTCATATTTACATGCTATTTGTTTGTAAAAGGAAATAATGCAAAGAAAAGAGAAGAGATATCGATACCAGGTGTCTCTATTGAGCGAAGAGCAAAGTTCATCCTCGCCAGATGAAGTTTCCTTGCTTAATTTTAGACATTTTTTACATGAAAATAGACAGCTCAGCATGGAGAAAAAATGCTAATGATCCTTTTCTTGCAGGTGTCCCTCATATTAAATTCAATATAGTTACTGTGCGATTATAATTAGATAATAATAATAATAATAATAATGAGAAACATATATAGCGCTTTAATAATAAGAAGTGTTTCTCAGCACTCTGTGCATCATTATCTGGCTACCATTTGGCGCTCACTGCAGTCAAGGAATTTCTTCCTACCGGTACCCATTCACCTCACCTGGGTTGAGTGCAGCATAGTGTGAATGAATATTTTGCTGAAGGAAATTAACGCCATAGGTGGGATTCGAATAATTGCAACTAAAAATTGGTGTGTTTAACATTCAAACTACATGAATGGGTGACATTTGATATTTACACAGACACATTTAACCATTTCCAGATTTCCCATACATTCATATTTACAGACTATGTGTTTGTAAAAGGAAATAATGCAAAAAAGATGTATCGAAGACCAAAGTTCATCCTTCCCAAATGAAGTTTTCATGCTCAATTTGTAAAATTTTTGACATTTTTGCTTGAAAAAACTGACAGAGACATGCGTGGAAAAAAATTCTATTGATCAATACTTTTCTTGAATGAGTCCCTCATATTCAATTCTATATAGTTACTGCGCGATAACAATAAGATAGTGTACCACTTTGTACGTAATGATATATAATATTAATGTAGTCTGGGACATAAGAATAATTCCTATCGAAAATTTGTGCGATTCACATGTACTACTTGAATGAGTAACTCTTGGTATTTACACATACCCATTTTCAGATTTCCTATATATTCATATTTACAGATTATGTGTTTGTAAAAGGAAATAATGCAAAAGAAAGATATCAATGTCAGGTGTCAATTATGAGCAAAGACCAAAGTTCGTTCTTCCCAAATTAAGTTTGTATGCTTGATTTGTGCCTTTTTTCTTCAAAATAGACATATGACAACAATACATTGTATTTAAACATGCCATCTATCTAGTCACATATTCAGAGGCACGAGACAAATTATCCAATATTATTACCTTGCCATAACATAGCTGCCAAAAGGAATGAATTCCTCCCTGTACTCATTCACCTCAAATGGGTTGTGTGCTGCATAGTGTGAATGAATTTCTTTCTGAAGGAAATAAACGCCATAGGTGGGATTCGAACCCACGACCCTGGGTAGATAGTGTATCACTTTGTCTGTGACACAAAGAATGAATCCAACCAAAAATTGGTGCGATGCATATACATGCTACATGTATTAGTGACATTTGATATTTACACAGACACATTTTACCATTTCCAGATTCCTAATACATTCATATTAATACAGACTATGTGTTTGTAAAAGGAAATAATGTGAAAAAGACAGATATACATCGATGACAGGTGTCTCTATTGGGCGAAGAGCAAAGTTCATCCTCACCAAAGGAAGTTTCCCTGCTTAATTTTTGACATTTTCGCTTGAAAAAAACTGACAGAGACATGCATGAAAAAAAAAATTATATTGATACTTTTCTTGAATGAGTCCCTCATATTCAATTCAATATAGTTTCTGTGCGATAACAATACGATAGTGTATCACTTTGTAAATAGTCTGGGATTTAAAGAATAAATCCAACTGAAAATTGGTGCGATCCACATGTACTACCTGAATGAGTGACTTTTGGTATTTACACAGACCTATTTAACCATTTCCAGACTTCCCATACATTCATATTTACACACTTTGTTTTTGTAAAAGGAGGTATACATCGATGTCAGGTGTCTGTACTGGGCGAAGAGCGAAGTCCATCCTTGCCAAATGGAGTGTTTCTGCTTAATTTTTGACATTTTTGCTTGCAAAATGAAAAAATCATGTATGGAGAAAGAAATTGAGTGAGCGTTTTTCCATTCTGTAGACTCGGTGTTTCATATTGAGTTACTGCATAGATGTACGCTGAAACTCTCGCTTGGGTTTCATTTTAGTAAATTTTGCGACCGTTAATTAACCTCAATTTTCACTCATAACATTGCCCATAGACTTGTGTGTCCTATACAATGATATCTTGATAAAACATAAAAAGAGCTGCCTGCTCATTATGTTAATATATCTGAAATTCAGTGAATTCAATCAATTGGATTTTACAATCTTTCATATTGAATTCTAAAATAATTCATTGAATTTTATTCAATCAAATTATCTTGTAAAATCTTGTATCCAGCATATGTCTGATGATGAACAAAATATTGTTATTGCCAAGAGAGGGTGCAAAATATGATTCAATGGTCAAATGCAAATTAAAAAAAATAATAAATCCATGAAAAATAATGAGCATAGATGTATGCTGAAACTCTCGCTTGGGTTTCATTTTAGCAAATCTTGCCACCATTAATTAACCTAAATTTTCACTCATAACATTGCCCATAGACTTGTGTACACTGTACAAGGATATCTTGATAAAACATGAAAAGAGCTGCCTGGTTTTATTTAAATTTGTCAAAATTCAGTGAATTCACTTAAATTAATATAAATGTTGAGATTTAAACATTTTCTATGTTGAATTCCTTATTCATTTATTGAATCTTATTTATATTTAATTCGTTTGCGAAATCTTGTACCCAGCATTTGCTTGATACGGAACAAATGTTTTTATTACCAAGAGAGGGTGCTAAATATGATTCAATGGTCAAATGCAAATTCAAAACAGAATCAATTCATGAAAAATAATGTTGTGGTCTCAATATATGTGTAAGATATGTCATGATAAACATCCTGTATATTTCACATTTCCTGAACTATACCAAAACTATATTTGGGCTGTTAGATATAAATGTCATGATAAACATACCATATAATTCACATTCCTGATCTTCACCAAAAGTATATTTAGGCTTTAAAATATGTGTAAGATATATATGTCAAAAAATGCAAATTTTAAAAAAGAATCAATTCATGAAAAATAATGTGATCTCAAAATATGCGTAAGATATGTCATGATAAACATCCCATATAATTCACATTGTCTGATCTTTATCAAAACTATATTTAGGCTTTAATGCAGTTGAAAGACCCATACAGACAAGACAGAACAAAATATTATGGTGATTAATTTCCAAAGATGAAATTGGGCATAATGAAGTAAGCTTCCAGGCAATTAGGTGATCCACGGCCTACCCATTTCATGATCAATTTATTCAATATTTGTTGAAATGTCTCCTAAGGGATGGGTTCGAACATGGCGTAATGGAAGAGTAATAACTAATGACTAGATCATTTATGGCCAATCTACATTGTGTCTCATAAAATGTATGTAGTTGTTACCCATTTTTTATAGGAATGTATGCATTGCTTTTACTGTTCATGCACAATGTGTCTCATAAAAATAATGATTGTTTCCATTTCATGATCAATTTATTCAATATTTGTTGAAATTTCTCCAGAGGGATGGGTTAGTACATGGCGTAATGGAAGAGTAATAACTAATGACTAGATCATTTATGGCGAATATACAGTGTGTCTCATAAAACTAGTTGTTACTCCTATTTTAAATGACATATGAATGTATTTATTCAACATTTGTTGAAATGTCTCCGGGGGAATGGTTTTGGTACATGGCGCAATGGAAGAGTAATAATTAATGACTAGATTATTTATGGCGAATCTACAATGTGTCTCATAAAAGTGCATGTAGTCATCGTCTCCTACTTTATAGGAATTTATTTGTTGAAATTCTACCATTGGGATGAGAAAATGGCCTAATAGAAGAGTAATATAAACTAATGAGTACATTGGTTAGGGTGTTTATACAATATGTCTCATAAAAAGTAGTTGTTACTCCCATTTTTTTAAAGAGCAAATCAATGAATATATAATATCTTCAATATTTGTTGAAATGTCTCCTCAGGGATGGGTTCGTACATGGCATAATGGCGCAGTAATGACTAATGACTGCATTGGTTATTGCTAATCTACAGTGTGCTTCATAAAAACGGCCTTCCGTTTGATATTTCTCCTGAGGGATGGGTTTATTACATGGCTTAATTTAAGAGTAATAACCAATGCCAGGGCATATGTGTCAAATGTACAATGTGTCTCATAAAAAATAGTTGTTACCCCTATTTTAAATGACATATGAATGTATAGTTCAATATTTGTTGAAACGTCTCTGGAGGGATGTGTTCGATTCATGGCATAATGGAAGAGTATTGACTAATGACTGTGTTGGTGATGGTGAATGTTCAGTGTGTATCATAAAAATAGTTCTTGCTCTCATTTTCCTAGCAATTGTATATTTGTTGAAATTGCCCCGGATGAGGTTCAGTACATGGCGTATTGGCAAAGTAATATCCAATGACTTCATCATAAAGGTATCATTAAATATCCTTAAAGAACAAATAGTTGAATGTATAACCAATATTTATTAAAATATCTATTCAATTCATATTGATTTCATTCAAAAGTTTTACGAAAAAAATGCACATTACAGGTAAAATATACAAATAAGATTTAATGAGGTGACAGCTAAAAAGAACAGCGTCTTATGAGGTGCTACCACCAATTATGCATAAAATATGAACCAAATAAACGCAACATAAAAGGTTTATATATAAAAATTGTGTTTTAATAATTTGTTGAAATTTGAAACTTTTCAAATGAATAAAAAATGTTGCATACATTGAAACATTTTTACGCTGATTGGAATTGTTTTGGCATTGCGTTTGAACTAGTTCAAGCAGATGAGATTCAGGTTTGAGGCGTTGGAATATTCCAGATTTTAAAATCCCAGTCCTGTTTTCAACACCACGCATGATTGTTTTTGACAATCTTTTATCCCCTACCAGATGCAAGAAGTGAACCGAGGCCGTCTACTAGCTGGGAGTTGGAGAGAGAGAGAGAGAGAGAGGGAGAAAGAGAGGTAGAGAGAAAGATAGAGAGAGAGAGAGAGAGAGAGAGAGAGAGAGAGATGGAGAGAGAGATATGGATAAAGATGGAGATATAGAAAGAGAGAGCAAGATAGGGGGGGGGGGGGGNGAGACAGAGAGAGAGAGAGAGAGAGAGAGAGAGATGGAGAAAGATGGAGAGATCTATACAGAGAGAGCGAGATAGGGGGAGAGAGAGAGATGGAGAGCAAGAGAGATGGAGAAAGAGAGAGAGAGAGATATGGAGAGAGAGCGAGGGAGCAATGGAGAGCAAGACATTGAGAAAGATGGAGAGAGAGAGAGATGATGAAAATAACTGGAATTATAATTCCTGTTGTGCCATTGAACCAATAAGTTCAAATGTTCATCATTCGGTCAAATTAGTCTTCAAAAGTATACCCATTTGATAATTTTTGTTGAGTGCCACCTTCTACTGGAGTAAATGTGTATTAAATGGAAGACTACCATCACAAATAATGTGCTGAAATCCAGGGGATGCAAGTTGCTGTTTAGGCCTCTAATCCAGACCCAATTAATTCCATTATAACTTTTAGAGTTTAGGGTGCACTGATCCTTCAATAGAGTTTTGTCTGAAATTGTGTAGGCTCTCCCTCCAGGCTCTGTTAATCTATGGACCTAGAATTCAGAGTTCTGGTCCATGGTAAGGCAAAAAATGTTTCTTTGCCCTCAACTGACCGATCCTCTAAATACAACGCGCCCTGATTTTTCTTTTCATTCAAATTTTAAAAAAATCACATCAAAGTTATAGATAATCGAGTGAAATACAACCTTAAAAGTCATTTTCAGATGTTCTTTTGCTTTTCACTCCTGTTGAAGCCTCATTTTCCTCATGAATTGTGTTTTGACAAATGATAACGCTTTTTCTCTCAGGTAGACGCTATTTTTAATAATCTAATGATAGAGAGAGAGAGAGAGAGAGAGATTTGGTTTTACCACATGTATCATTCAAATTTGAATATTTACGCCAATGATAATAATTGGCAACATTTATAGTGCGCTTCATATTTTGAAGTTTCAAAGCACAAGAAAAAAAGAGAAAAGCGTACAAAAAAGATTGCAGCCATGTCGGAAGGGTACCACAAAATACAAGAATTTTTTTTAATGGCATTTGAAGACAACCAAGATATGTATATAAATATATATATTTACATAAAATATTTTTGAGGGGGGGGGGGGGTTACTTCCAACGGGACAGTGACATTGAATAAACCCATGGGAGTTGGGTCTAGGCTTGCAGACTAGTTAACATGTGGTTATGTATTGATTGAAAATACACCACCACCTTATACTACTGTGATATAGAGAAGGCATAACCACATCTTATCTCACCCTGCTCTCGAACCGAATCAACAAATTTGTAATTATTAATGTCTTATTCCGTTTGAAATCTGATGATTGAAGGTTAATTTTCTCCATCGCAATTGTAAAGATTCATTTATTAAACAAAACATTCATTTGTAATTCATCATTTGAATTTAAGAAATCATTGTGGCAGCAGGGTGGAATCAGCCAGTAGAAAAATGTATGATCTTATTTTATTGTTTTTTACACATTTCGGATGAAAATAAGGCTTCCGATCAAGAGGGGAGGGGGATGTGAAAAGAGATTTTTCCAGTGAAAATCAAAAGAAAAAGAAAAGTTCAGTTCAGGCCATTTTCAGAGGGCCTGTTTTTTGGTTGTGGAGCACAACCCAAAATGTATTTTCTTTGCGTTATTTTCATACAATTTTAAATATAGGGGGGGGGGGGGAGGCATCAGAATTATGGGAATCAATACTGATGATTTCATTTTTTCACAGGATGATATGATCTAATTTTTCTTCGTCAAACTTGAAGGTGATGTGTTGCGGCAATAACCTTTATGCTTGAATGAAGTCACAATGGGTGTCCAAAGTGAGATGAAACACATCGAGTTTGATAGTCTTAAAAACATACTTGGGATTAAAATGAACTTCTGTCAAATTATGAAGTACATGATTGTATGTAGTTACATCTTTTTGATATAATAGGTTTTTGAAATTGTTGGACATTTGGTTGACGGTAAAAAAAAACGACTGCGCATCTGAGGTGTGCACTTAATAAATGTGCACATAAGTTGCAGACTGCGCACTTAATTGTTACTTTTACCGTCCATCAATTTCGAAAACCCACCATTGAGATCTTTGAATGGATGTTGGATATAAGGGCCTATGTGCCTTTATAAACAAGGGAAAACCAAAATGGGCCATTTTATTTCACCTATAAGCTTGGGAATATTTCATTGTTTTTTTTCGTGTTTTTGTTTAACTTATCCAAATTGAGTGAATTATTACATTATAGAAAATTTCTGTGAACAGCTCTAGTTGCACCGGTCTGAAGTCTGTAGTACAGCATTACAAATTTAATATAACCTCTAAATATTTTGAAGATCTTGCTTGATATGATATTGAGAAGTCTTCCTTTTATTTTCATTTATTCTTTTTCCAATTGAAGCAGGGATGGTAATGATGACACCACAATGGGTAATTGTCTTTCATTATTCTAGCAATTTCAAATTGTTCCTTCCTTCTTGTGTTTACATATATCCATATTTCCTTCCTTTACAACTAAAAAAATGAAATAGCTTTTTGGGAAAAAAGTCACAGGAATATTTATAGCATCGGTTTTCAACCCTTTGCATTAGCTTGATGAACATGAAAGAAACGGTTTCTTCACTGAACACATGTGACATCTTTTTTGACATATTCTGCAGAATAAGAGGGAATGATCTTCTTTGTGTTTGCATTTAGATTGTAAATTCTTGAATGGAGATTGTCTTCTTTGTAATTATGTTCCTTCTGTATGGCTGCGTTTTTAATGCCAGTATTTAACAAATTATATCACTTTTGTTAAGGTCTTTTAAAAGGCCATGTCTTCATTGATACCTTATAATCAAAAGCGTAAGTGCTGACCACATTTTTGGAAATTTTATGTTTAGGGTAGCATTTTATACTTTACTTCTTTTTCCTGTCATATAGAATTTTGAAGTGATCTTGAAATATCGAAATTTGTGACCAAACATGATTGATTTTTCTGAAAAATGCCAATGCCGTCTGTAGAAAAGGGACATTTCCCTGCTTGTAATGTTTGTGTTTATTCTCTATTTCCAGCCTGTTTCCCAAGACTATGCCCATCTGTCCAATATTTTTCACCTACGTTACAGATAACTGGACAGCACAGGGGCTGTAGAGCAAAACACAACCAAAATTGGTTTCCTTTCAAAGTACTATTAGTTGTAATCCATTCCAAATGAGATTTCGCTTCTCACAGTCCTGTATATTGACAATACCACTATTTGCAGCTGGTCACGAAGGCATATTACTTTCTATTTTCATATTGCACCTAGATGTACATGGATGGGTCTCAGGGGCNTATAAAGCAACTTGTGAATACAGCAGCTCGTTTAACATCACTTTCTGCATCCCAGTCATTACGAATCTATACCTTTAAACTGATTTTCAAGCTTTGAAAACGGAGTATTGTGTTTGAGTGCTTGTAATAATTCCCTCCTTTTGCTAAGTAATAACTAACACGGTTGCACAGAGATCAATTATAAATCACTGGAGATTTCTCCTATAAGTTGCATCTATTGGGGTGTTGCTCAAAAGTTGCAACTGATCGCAAGTTGCAGTTGGTCGAAACGCGCCAATCAAAATCATTATTTCATGCGCATATCGCGCGCGAATGAAAATGCGCGTTACAATTTGTAAGGTTGCAGTTGATCTGCAGTTGATTTTGAGCAACACCTCTCTCTCTCTCTCTCTCTCTCTCTCTCTTCTCTCTCATATGCATTCGCGTCCCGCCTCCTATGCCCCTCTCCCCATTTTGGCCCTCTTCTCCCCTCTCTCCTACCCCTTTTCCCCTCTCTCCTGCCTCCCCTCTCTCCTCCACCCCATCTCCCTCCCCAACCACTTGAAAGAAGTATCTGTCCTGCCATGTTTTTTTTTCCTTCAAAACTAATGTAATGAATATTCTCTCCAGTGTATCATGTGCATATAAAGTAGGTTGACTGAATTATATGCACTACAGTATTCTATACTACATCCAAAATAGCCAGGAGATGCTTAATTAAGTCAACGTATTCATGTTTGATGAATATTCTCTCCAGTGTATCATGTGCATACAAAGTAGGTTGACTTAATTATATGCACTATTCTATACTGCATCCTAAATAGCCAGGAGATGCTACGTTTGCTCAACATATTTGTGTTGTCATGGAAACATGTCTATCTATGAAGATGAATTTAACTGAATTGCCCCAGTACATCTACATTATTGTCCTTGATCTATAAATGCAAGATCGTGGAAGAAAAGGCAAGGGAGAGAGAGAGAGAGAGTGAGAGAAAGAGAAAGTAGGTTGTCTAGACTAAATTGAGATGAGAGATAAAGAGAGAGAGAGGGAGAGAGTGAGAGAGAAAGAGAAAGTAGGTTGTCGAGAGTAAAGGCAGATAAGAGAGTCAGAGAGATAAAGGAAGAGAAATGTGTTTGTCTGGAGTAGAAGGAGATGAGACGGAGCGAGAAGAGACATTCATTACCACACACATACACACACTTGATGAAAAAGGTACAGATTGAGAACTAGAGAAGTAGAGAGGAAGAGACAGACCGACGGATCAAGAGAAGACAAATGGAGAAACACATCATATAATACACATGCACGCACACACACACACACACCCTCTCTCTCTCATTGAAAGATTGGATGGGTGAATAGAGAAATACATAAAGAAATAATGAGAGAGAGATAGAGAGGGAGGGAGAGAGAGAGAGTGAGAGAGAGAGAGAGAGTAAGAGAGAGGGAGCATAAAGACTTTGAGGAGTAGTTCACAGGTACAGGGGGGGGGGTACAAATGAATCTAGTGCTTTCAGCTATAGATGTGGAATCACTTCCCATGCTACACCACCCTACAATATCCCTGGACACAAGACTATACACTAAAACACTTAAACTTGCACAGAGACTAGCCCAGACCATGCACTGTCGCACACTATTCCATCGCACACTTGCAATATCGCAAGCTCTCAGTCACTTGTAATCATAATACCTTGGTAGNTCTAGAATAAAGGAAGATGGAACAGAGAGAATAAACGTCACTCATTAGTACACACACACACACACACACACACACACTTGATGCAAAAGGTACCGATGGACATGAAGAGACAGAGAGATCGAAAGACGTATCAGGAAAATAGAGAGGGAGAGACACGTGTAATACACAAACACACACACACACTCATGAACATAGATTGAAAGAAATAGAGAATGCGAGAGGTGAAGAGAGAAAAAGAAATATACATATTCAATAAGAGAGTGTAGGAGAGAGAGACAGACAGAGGGAGAAGAAAGATTGGGAGAGAGAGAGAGAGAGTGAGAAAGAAAGAAAGAAAAAAAGAAGAGGGAGATTGATGGTACAAATTGTTGGGGGTGCCAGGGGAGTAAATGAATCTAAGTATGCTTTCAGCTATAGATGTGGAATCACTTCCCATGCTACACCACCCTACAATATCCCTGGACACAAGACTATACACTAAAACACTTAAACTTGCACAGAGACTAGCCCAGACCATGCACTGTCGCACACTATTCCATCGCACACTTGCAATATCGCAAGCTCTCAGTCACTTGTAATCATAATACCTTGGTAGGGCAGACGAGTGGAGCGCTATACCTCTAACCGCGAGTGATGGTACAATAGACTAACCACAGTGCATAGGGTATCACTATCGGAGTTAGGAGCGAGGCAGATGCTGTATGCAGATGGTGTGTAGAGAACAGGAGGGAGACAGTTTGATGTTTATTTGAGAGGAGACATTGGACGTGTATGTTAGAGTTTTGGAGGAGTCCAATATAAGGATTATATCATATCATAGTTGGAACTATATTATGGTAAGTTGACATTAGTTTGTAATGATCAGTGTGGAAACAATGTGTTCTCAGAACCCCCTAATCAAGTTGTAGAGGAGGGAGATAATATTGATTAATATTTTTTGAGAGGTTCATTGGAATCATACCTTTAACTTATTGTTAGGAGGAGTCAGATACATTACATTATTACATTACATTATATCATAGTTTGGAAATATATTATGGTAAGCTCAAATTGAACTTGTGATGCACTGTGAAACCTCCCTAAAGTGAGTTGTTCAAAATTTATGTTAAGGAGAGATACTGGCGAATTTTGTTTGAGAGGAGATGTTATACTTATATTTTAGAGTTTTGGAAGAGGATTCCCATGTAAGGATTATATGATATCATAGTTAGGGAATATATTATGGTAAGTTGAAATTATAATCATACACTGAGAAGTCCTAGAATCCATCAAAACCATTAATGTAGTCGTTAGAGGGGCTAGGAGTCTGGCTTTACAGGAGTTAGATTCAACTGGAAAATAAGTCTTTTTTTTTCAATCATGGAAAATGTAAGGGTAAAATCAGGAAATTTGATTTGAAAAAAAGGCAATCCAATAAGGAAGAATCAGGGAATTTGATGCCATATTCATTTGGTAATTGAGTATGTGTCTAAACAGGTTCAAAAGAATGCATAATTTTGACATATATATTATAAAGGAATTTGAAAATTTATCATGGAAATGCCAGGTAATCTTGTCGTCAAATATAGTGGGAATCTGGTATCTGGTAGACTTCGGGGCCGTGCCCTGACTCTCAAATATTTTTTTAAACCTTTTGTGTGTGTGTGTGTGTGTGTGTGTGTGTGTGTGTGCGTTTAAAATCGCCGCCAACCGCAGACCACACCATGCAAAAGTACCTTCAAACCGCGGACATACCTGCAACGGGGGACTGTCCACGGTTATAATTCTGTATGAGATCAGATTGTATACGTAGAGCTTTACAATAAAAATGCATTAAAAGAAGGATAGGGGGTACATCCTCGGTTAGGTGGTACTTTGTCAAATTAGAATGTCCACGATTGCAAGTCCTCAGTAATATGTTGGATTGTCAGGGATGTGTCCTCGGTCCATCGTAACGAATTCTAAACTAACACACAAACTAAAACACATGTCCACATTTGGAGGCGAAAACTCGTATAGGTTTGTGTGTGTGTGTGTGTGTGTGTGTGTGTGTGTGTGTGTGTGTGTGTAGGCGCATCCCCCCCCCCTCCACATCTCAAAATCATTCCACTCCCCCTTCACTTGTGCTCTTGACTTTTACTGGGAGTGTATTCTAGCAAGTTGATTTTTTAGTGTGCAGTTTAGAAACTGGTTGGCAAAATGCATATAGGGGTATTAGAGAAAATAAGGAAATCATAGATCTGCTAGGGCTTAGAAGTGTTTAGTGGAGATTGTAATTCAACAAGAAAAAGACACAAAGATTATTTCCTTAAAAGCTTTTATCTAGAGCTTTATTCAATAGGAGGAAGAGAGGAAAAGGC
Source organism: Temnopleurus reevesii (assembly GCA_036244855.1). Lineage (NCBI taxonomy): Eukaryota > Metazoa > Echinodermata > Echinoidea > Temnopleuroida > Temnopleuridae > Temnopleurus > Temnopleurus reevesii. The sequence continues at coordinate 72,046 of BQKZ01002587.1, forward strand.
ACAATGGATACATAGAACTTTGAAAAAAGAGAGTAAGAGAGTAATTTTTTTTAGGAGGGAGTGATAGAGATGTGCTGTGAACCAACAAATCTAATATCTTGATTAGAAATGTGCATTACCTCAATTTACATTCTCAATCATCATTATCAAACTCCTCTGTTTCCCCATCAATACCTACTCAGCCCGGCTACAATTATAATGAATGGGGTTGTCCTTGTAATAATGATGCACTCTGAGTCACCCCCTTCTGTCTGGACTCCGTAAAAAAAGGGATTGCCCCCCCCTTCATCGCTCTTCAGTACAAAAATCAATGTTCCTGGCTACGTCATGCATAATGAAGAAGAATCTGAATGACGCATTCAACAGTCTGTGCATAGAGATTCCATCTATTCTGGAATACTATTAAAGCCAATACAGTGGAACCTCGTTATAAAGAGGTCGGATATAGCGAGATACCTGTTATAACACAGTGATTTTATTGGTTCCAGCTCTTAATAGTTCTTTGGGGTTTTTGTACCGTGATATAGTGAGGAACCTGATATAACAAGGTAATTTTAATGGTCCCAAGGACCTCGTTATTAAGAGGTTGCACTGTAGAGTCAAACATGTCTGTAGAAACCACATAAGAGTGACCGAAAATGGTCTTTAACAGCAGGTGGTCTCTACAGTTTCATTTACATGCAATTTGTGTTATAGGAAGTCAAGAAAGGTGGTCTGTATGGATAGGTGGTCTTTCTTTACAGGTGGTTGCCAATGCAGGTTTGACTGTATTTTAATGTACAGTTGAACCCATCTATAGTGGCCACTCAAGGGAAACAGATCGCTCCTCTACAGAGGGTATGGCAAGCATGATCAGAGGATTATGTAAGGACTCTGTGGTTGAGTGATGTGCAGTCCCTGCGTGTTCAGTGCAAGATAATATGCAGAGGTGGGTGCTATCAAACACATAGTCCTCAACTGAACTAATTGGATGCATACAAATAAAGTGGTCGCCATTGCAGGTTTGAAAGTATTTTAATGTACAGTCAAACCTGCCTATAGTGGCCACTCAAGGGAAACAAATTGCTCCTCTACAGAGGGTATGGTAAGCTTGATCAGAGGATTATGTAAGGACTCTGTGGTTGAGTGATGTGCAGTCCCTGTGTGCTCAGTACATGAGCATTTGCACAGGTGGGTGCTATCAGAATACAGAGTCCTCAACTGGACCACTGAAATAGTTGTCCAAACGCACTTTATGTGAGATGATGGAATGTTCCGAGAGCTGGAGTGAATTGAGAGAGCATCTCTCAACAGCAGTGATGTTGTCCTGTGACTCACAAGTGCCATTTTCTCATATTTCTCACATTTTTGCTAGGCCTTTTCTTGTCACGTATGGAGAAGGGGTATAGCTTGCAGTAGTCTGCAGGCACAGACACTCAGTGTATTTTTTCAACAATGTGCGTGAGGTATAATGCCGAAGCTGGATTCAAAGACTACATGTACTTTTACCAGTCATGAATCATGTGCCATATCTTAGATAGCTTGACTATAGGCTCCAAGAATTGTAGTCTCTGACTGCAGACTCTGTATTACATGCATGCCTATGTACTGCACAAATTGCATTAAAGAAAGCAACTGGTCTGTGCCCACAGACTGATGCTAGTGAGGATGTAGAGGTTGTACATCAGAGGTTGTACATGGTGTACACTGGAGCTTTATGCTGAAAGAGAGAGTGGCGAAGAAGGTATTTTTTTTAGAAAGAGTGAGACAGAGAGAAAGGGGGGGGGGCAAAGAGAGAGAGAGAGATGGGGAGACAGAAATAGAGAGAGGAGAGAGAGAGAGAGAGAGAGAGAGGGAGAGAGATAGAGATAGAGAGAGGAAGAAAGGGAGAAGGAAATAAGAAGAGAAGGCCTGAAAGTGCAGCAGTGAATATAAATGAATTGATGGAGGATAGGCCTGACTGTATCATGACAGGTCTGCCAACGTGATGAAAATAAGAAATTCACAAAAATAATCTTGTAGGCTAGAAGAGCATTCCTAGTGTGTGTGTGTGTGTGTGTGTGTTCAAGTAGACTGGGTATTGAGGTGTAGATAAAGTATTCAAGATAAGNAATAAGAAGAGAAAGCCTGAAAGTGCAAGAGAGTATATAAATGAATTGATTGAGGATAGATCTGACTACATCATGACAGGTCTGCCAACGTGATGAAAATAAGAAATTCACAAAAATAATCTTGTAGGCTAGAAGAGCATTCCTAGTGTGTGTGTGTGTGTGTGTGTGTTCAAGTAGACTGGGTATTGAGGTGTAGATAAAGTATTCAAGATAAGTGGTGAAAAAGTGGGAAGGCACAAAGAAATGACAGAAAGGTTTATAGGCTAGCTACCATTGATGTTTAATGAAAATATATTTACATTGAAGTTGAAGAAGAAGAAGAAGAAGAAGAAGAGGAAGAAGAATAAGAAGAAGAAAGAAGGAAGAAGGAAGATGAACAAGAACAAGAAGAAGGAGGAGGAAAAGAAGGAGAATAAGACAAAGAAGAAGAGGAAGTGTATTAGAAGGATGAGGAGTAGGAGGTCGAGGTAGGAGAGAAGGGAGGGAGGGGAAGGAAGAAGGCCCCCCCCCAAAAAAAAACAAAAAAAAATGAAGAGAAGCTTGAGGTGGAAGAAAAATGAGAACAATAATGGAAAACTAGGCAGAAAAATATATAGGAAGAAAAGTAGGTGAAGCGTCATCAATCTACTTATATTTCACTTTTCTAGGTCACCCATTTCCAGTCGAGTATCTATCACATTTGGCTGCGAGTTACCATGGCGATAGTATACTAGTCATCAGTATGGCACCTTTACATCATCCTCACAAAGTTGGCTGCATCCCCTCAAGCATAATCAAGTATGCGGGAATGGATGGGTTGTTTTCATAAGATCTACTCCAGTTACTTCTCTGCTACTTCTCCATCTTCATCTTCTTCTTCCCCATCCTCTTCATTCTACTTCCCGTCGCTCTACCCTTTTACTTCAACTTTCCCGTTGCCATGATGATAGTATACTAGCTATCAGGTTGACGCCTTTATATCATCCTCACAAAGTGGGCTTCATTCCCCGCAAGGGCAATTAGGAATGCAGGGGTGGAGTAGTACTGGCATCTTCTTCCTTCTCTTCCTCTTCCTTCTCTTCCTCTTTCTCCTCCTCCTCTTCTTCTTCTTCTTCTTCTTCTTTTTCTTCTTCTTCTTCTTCTTCTTCTTCTTCTTCTTCTTCTTCTTCTTCATCTTCTTCTTCTTTTTCTTCTTCTTCTTCTTCTTCTTCTTCTTCTTCTTCTTCTTCTTCTTCTTCTTTCTCTTCATCTTCTTATTTCTGTTTTTCTCCTCTGTCGTCTTCTCCTTCTTTCTCTTTTTCCTTTTCTCCACTTTATTCTTCTTGCGCCCGTTCTCTTTTTCTTGTTCATTTTTTACCTTCTCTTCTTTCTCTTTTTTGTTTTCCATTTTTCTTCTTTCCCTCTTTTTATTCTCCGATTTATTTCTTTTCTTCTTTCCCCCATCCTCTACCTTCTTCTCCACCTCCCCCGTTTGCCCCCTTAGGCTTATCCTCCTCTTGTTCTTCCTTCTCATCCTCCTTCCCATCCCTCCTCTTTTTCCTTACAGCCTCCTCCCCTCCCTCCTTCCATATTTCTCATCTACTTGCCGTAGCCATGACGATAGTACACTAGTCATCAGCATGGCACCTTAACATCATCCTTACAAAATGTGATCCACTTCCCCAAGGCGAATCTGAGATGCTGGGGATAGGTTGTCTGCATGAGACCATTAGACTTCTTCTTCTTTCTCTTCTTTTTCCTTGTCCTTCCTCTTTGCTTTTTCTTTCTTCCCTTTTTCCTCAT